>JAOUZG010004552.1:2942084-2964435 GCA_026289955.1 Argiope argentata | reverse complement strand
CATGGAGAAAGTCGAATTAAATTTTAAAGAAAAAAATTACCATTACCAAAAAGTTAAAAAATTACCAATGTTTCCAAGAAGAAAGTCATGTTTTCAATTAGAAAGTCGAATTAGATTTTGAAGAAAGAAATTACCATTACCAAAAATTACCATTCATCGAATCATTTTTTGCAGGTCTTGATCGTCATCTGCGTTCTCTTCGTCGCCGTCCAGGCCAACCCTCAATTCAGGGCCCTGCGAGCCCGTGCTTCTGGTCTTGGAGGCGGATCTGCACCCCAGGCAGCTGGTGGCTTCGGAGCCCAACCTGCCGCAGCCCCCCAACCTCAGCTGTTCCAGCCTCAAGCCCAGCCCCAGTTCGCCGCTTCCTCCAACTTCGGAAGACCCTTGCAAATGCAGCAGCCTCAGTACCAACAGTTCCAGCCTCAGCCACAGTACGGACGCTTCCCTCAACCCTAGGGCTGCAGCACTAAACTTACTTTTGTTTTAAAGCAATTTTCAAATATTCTTTCAATATAAATGGAATTGCAATAAAAGTATTTAAGCATTTTTATATGATGTCTTGTTTCTTTTTTTCTGTTTAGGTCTTTATTAAGATTATGTTTTTAAGAAATAAGAATTGGCATCATGAGTTTCGGCTAAATGTCTTTGAGACGACAAGTCGTCACTCAAAAAGTACTGAAATTACTCCATTGCATTCTTTATATGCCTTTTAAAATTAAAAAGCTTCGGAATAATATTTCAATAATTAATAAATAGTAATAAATAAATAAAGTATTAATATTAATTATTATTAATATTAATTATTAATTATTATTAATATTAGTTATTAATTATTAATAGTATTAGTTATTATTAATAATGATTTTTAGTTATTAATACTATTGCTTATTAATTATTAATAATATTAATTATTAATTATTAAAAATATTAATTATTAATTGTTAAAAATATTAATTATTAATACATAATAATAAATTAATATAATAATTTTAGTTGATTTCAAAGCCACAGCACTTTGAGCTTATTGGATACACAAGCTGTGTATATCAACAGTGAAAGTGTAGAAAATACCACTTTTTTTATAACTTCAGACCGGAGAATATCTTTATTTTGAAATGTTATAAATAAAAAAAAATGTTCAGTGATTTCGAAAAAGTTCGTCCGAAGCTTGAAAACAGATAATACAATTAAAACAACAAAGGACTACCTAGAAATTGAAGGGGAAAAAAAGACTACAGTTTTCATTTTAAAATAGTGATTGAAAAACTTTTTTTACATAAACTTTTTTACAATATATTTTTACATTAATATAACTTTTTTTACATTAATATCGAGTGCTGTAAAAGAGATTAATGAATGTTATCGCAATTCATATCAAAAGTGAATTTTTTTAAAAAAATGTTTTTTTTTAAATACAAACATACCAAATTAATTTTGTTGAACACGAAATGGAATTTGAATCTTTTTTTTTTTCTGCCCTTAAAAAATTCAATTGAAATTAAATGTTGATCATTTTATAAAAATATTTAATCATTTATAAAAAACGTAATATTGATTTTGATTTATTATTATAGATCCAGAATTATGTGTTATATGTTTTCTTAATATCTGAAGTAGGAATTGAATTTAAAAAATTGTTTTTTATATTACTTATTCATTTTAAATAAAAAAAAATTATTGGTTTGGGTTAAAGGTTTAAGTTAAATAATTAAAGATATTAAAAAATTATAAAATTTACCATTGAGCGTTATAAAAAAATAAAGTAGGTGAAAGTCAGTTTTAAAAAGTACAAAATTTAAACAAATATTTCATTTTTATTTTTACAATAACAAAATCCTTTGGAACTCCTAGTATGAAAAGTAAGTGTCTAAGTTGGTAAAAGATAAATGCAAAGGTTGATAAATAGGTAAAAAGGGAATAATTGGTAACAATTTCAGATCAATATCTGGATTTTTTTTTAATTATAAATTTCCAAACTTTGTGTTTTTTATTAAAAGGCATTTCAAAATTATTTAAATGATGGACAAAATTATTTCTAGAGTAAAGAATTAAAGATGAACAACTTTTTAAAACTTTTATAAGAATGATAATTGGGCATATTTCATGTTTTCATTTTATCGATTATAACATAAATTTCCCACTGATTGAGCTGGAAGGACCTATTTAATCTAAAATGAAAAAATATTCCATTTCAATTAAATATTTAATAAAAATTTGGGGCTTAATATTAATTTAGTTGATATAGAAAGTCTTATGCATTTACATACCAAGTTGTATAATAGAAATACGCTCTAAGTCTGAGTATTTACCACAAAGTATTTTATTCAATTTTATGACTCATTTACTTAACTTTGGCTTAATTTTCCACATCATCATATTACAAAATATTTTCATTAGGAGGCTTTGCATGGATTTTTGCTTATTAATTTATATGTATTTTCTTGAAATCTCACTATTATAAAGAACATAAGAATTAATAACCTTTTAAAAAAGTTACTGCATAACAATTCTTAAGTCTTCAGATCTCATTTCCTTCTTGTAAAGGGTTTTTTTTGTTAAAGATAATTTTTATAATGAATGAAATAAAAAAAATTAAGTGTCCAAAAAAAACCTTTATTCACCAAACTTCTTACATTGATAAAGCAGCAATTGTTAGCATTCCAAACACAGGCACAAGTAAAACTGAAAATATTAATTGCTTGAATGTTTTGTCTAATTTATTTTCTTAAAGTACTTCAATATTATAAAAATAATTCACCAATCCTTCCTGCAATTTGTACAACTAACATTCTTTGAAAATTACAGTAGTGAAATAATTCTTCCAATTCCAATCCAAGATATCTATTTTGTTCCAAGAATTTTATTTGCTGGTTCTAAAAAACATTCACAAAAGCAGAGCAGTAAGCTAACAAGCAATATTACAGAGCGTTTCGCAGAGAATTAGTAAATGTTCTTAATCCATATAAACTAAACATTAAACATAATCCTTTGTTTAAATATTCAAATGCCATATTCCCAAAATTGCAAGTAAGCCTTGCAAAAAAAATCCTAAACAAAGAAAAAACATCAACATAAATATTCTTAGAAGAATAAAAAATACATGCATATCATACTAATGACCTTAGAGGAATTCTTTTAAATTGTATTAATTTTAAAATAATATAAAATTTACTGGCGGAAAAACAAGGCTATTCATTAAAACATGGAGTCGTAGTAGAATCTTCGGTCAGATTTCCAATTTGGTTGGAAATCGTAAAAGTAGGATCCTTCCCTTTTATCCTTCCAATTAGTTATTCTTTTGCCGTTTACAAAACGTGGCTGTAGACGTATCTGACGAAAGGTGTCTGCAATTGCTGTCTGATGGCTGCACCACCTTTGTACAAAGGATCTCGGCTGTAGACAGTAGCATGGGTCAGAGGTACAGCTCCACCATTATAGACCATGGCAGGTAACAGCGGCACGTTTTTCAATCCTGAAAATTTGATGACGAAAAAATATGAGAGATATGACTTTATAATTTGTAAGACATTGAAGAAGGCAGTTAATTTTAATCTTTAAGAATTAATCACAAACTCTCCGCAGAGAAGTTATTTTAAAAAAGAAGTACCTTACCAGAAACTACGACAGATGAGGAATGCACGGCTGTACTCTGAGGCAATGCTATGGGTTGGGCTCGGTTGTCGAAGGCTGACAACTGCACAGCTCCTTTGGATACAGAATGGATTTGGATCGATGGCTCATCCCCTTTTACTTGACCTTTTTGGCTGGCTACTTCTTGGATCAACCTCTTGTTGTTCAGCTGCTGGCCAGAAATTCCTGCAGCTTGGACATTGTATATCTCTCTCTGATCACGAGGTTGTTGTTGTTGCTGTTGGATGAGTGCTTGCTGCTTGTCGTTGTAAAACTGCTGTTGCTGATTAAGTGATTGCTGCTTATCGTTGTAAAACTGCTGTTGCTGATTCAGTGATTGCTGCTTGTCGTTGTAGAATTGCTGCTGAGCTTGGGACTGTTGTTCGTTGAAAAATTGCCTTTGGGAAGATTTCTGTTGCCTGTCATCAAAGAACTGTGGTTGCTGCTGCTCGTTGAAGAATTGTTGCTGTTGATGTTGGTCATTGTAAAATTGCTGCTGCTGTTGTCTGTCGTTCAAGAATTGGTCTTGGTTGGAGAACTGTTGCTCAGCATTGAAGAATCTCTGGTCATTCAAAGCTTGTTGGTTGTCATTGTAAGAGAATGGAACCTGGGCAGAGTTTTGTTGTCTGGCACCGATGAATTGCTGTTGGTTGGGAGAATTTTGCTTATCGTGGAAGAATGACTGTTGGTTTTGAGAAGAAATTTCGTTGAATTGTCCTTTAACTGAAGATTTAGTTGCGGAGGTAGTGCTTGCTGGTGTTCCGATATTCTGAGACAGGAAAAGGTTTGAGTCTCTTTGGAAATCTTGGGATGCAGGAGAACCTGTGACGTGCAGGTCTTGAGGGTGCTGAAACTGCCCTTGCTTGTTGTCCCGATTCCCTGACACACTGGAACTTTCCAAAACAGATGGATGTGTTGCCTGTATTTGAAATGCATAACATTGAAGATGTGAAATTTGAACAAAAACACCAATAAATAAGATGAAAAAGTAATAAATATTTTTATTATCTTTTATTTCAAACAGATCAGAAAAGGATTTTGGTTTATTAGTTTTAAATTATCAGGAGCCGACTTTCTGACACAGAGGTAGCGCGTCTTCCTCGTGTTCTGGGAGTCTCGGGTTCGAGTCCCGGTTTGGTCATGGTTGTTCTTCTGTGTGCAATCTGTGAGATGTGTGACTGTGCCCCCCCTGTAAAAAGGGGCTGTGCAAGCAACTGTGGCGCGTGTGTAGCTAAGTCCTACTCTTGGTCCTAGTTGGCGCTATTTAAAAAAATAAGAGACGATCCTTATGGCTCAAATCTGATGCTGTATCAGCGGGGGACTTATCCATAGGCAAGTGCCATAAGTAACAACAACAACAACAAATTATCAGGAAAATTTCGTTATTAAATAATTATGGAAAAGTATAGCCAATAATAACAAATGGGGTAAATATTTTCCATAGTGAAAAATGTAAATGCAATAAGGAAGAGATTATAAAGACATTTATAGAAAAGACAAAAAAATCGATAAAATTATTTTTAAAATAAAAGTTAGAAAATATATATTATCTTAATATAAAAATATAATACTATTCTTAATAATGAAATAAAATATATAAAATATTACGTTAACTTTATTTATTTAAAATTCATTGCCACTAGAAAAAATCAATTAAAATTCATTGAAATATTTAATTCATTGCCCAAAATAAATACGGAAATTGAAAACACATGCTAAAAACTTCAGAACTACTCATTCACAGAAAAGGATTTGAATTCAGACAAAAATTGTTGTTAATTATTTTCAATATATTTTATGACAATTTGCTTATTTAGTATAATAATACTTAATGGCAAAAGAAAACGTTTTTAAAAGAAATAATTTTTTTAACTTACAGAAAAATCACCTGGTCGCTCAGTACCTACATCATATCTTGCAGTAGCAGCTCTAGCTACAGCTATCACGCCAACAAGCAAAACCTAAGTATAGAATGGCAGAAATTATTTTGATGAGTTTTATTAAAATATAGATTTAAAAAATTGGTATTTTATTCTATGATCAAGAAATGTTTATAGAAAAGCATTTTTTTTCTTAAACATATTGAAATGCTAATTTATATCACAATGTACAAAGAAAAGAAAAAAAAGAAAAAATCCGTCTTTAGTTTTTAAAAATAATAATAAACAGCGATTACCAAAATGCATAAATTATTAGCATCTTATAAAGACGTTATTAAAATACTTAATAAAATCAATGGATAAGATTCTTGTCTTCCTTTACATTTTTTAAGATTTCTATTTTATATTTTAATCCTTTGCACTCCGATGGTGCCTCTGACTCACCATTCAAGATTGTGCATCATTTTGAGGTTTTATTTATTTATTTTTCAAATTTAATTGTTAAAAAAGCCTACATAATGGTTAAGAGATGTAGATTCATTTTTCAAATAATTTCGAATTAAAAGAATTATGCATATTTATTTTTTCATAGCAATAATCAAATCTTTGTATTAGGTGAATAATTTTGCATCTAATTATTTTTCGGACTGCAAAGGGTTAACAAATACCATAAGATTTTGAAATTTTAAAAAAAGAAAATATTTTTCGTGAAGTAAACTCCATTACAAGCAGTAATTAGATCTTAATTCGAGATTAGAATTTAGTTAAAAATGAAAATAAACTTAACAAACAATTTGGATATTTTTCGATCAAGAAATGCCTTTTAGGGAATTCAGAAAAACGAAATTATTATATTAAAAAATTGTATTCTTTCCTTTCTTAAAATCTAGAATAACAAGTTTAATACTGAAAAACGCGGCATTTTCCATTTTCATCCCAACTATTTTCACCTATTTTTTCTATAAACTTTTGAATAATTAATTAATTGTTCAGCACAGTTATTTATTTACTGAAATTGAAGTAGTAAAAACTAATATTTAATTTTTGTTCAAAAATATGCGCTGAAAACATTTTAATAAATTAATCTTAATTTCAAAATATTAATTAATTTAAATTTAAATGCAAATTTAAAATTATTTTTTAATTTTTTTCTGCATTCCTTTCTTCGAAGGTTTTTTTTAAAACTAAGCAGTGTAAGGTTTATAAAAATAAACTTATTCGTTTAAAAACTTCACTTTTGCTACAAGATGTTTTAAATATTATTAACACAAGTATCTATATTGAAAACGATTCACATTCTAGGGAAAAACTATGCATTTTTTTATTACAGTTTGGGAATTTTCTAGTATGATTTTTCATAACTGACGATGTTGCCAGTTAAAACAAAGTTAATACTCTACATTTCATTACCAAACGATAATACCATAAATAATACGATTTCTAAATTGACTAAAGTTCAACTGAAAATTGCACAACAATTTGAAAGAAACATTTTAGAATCAAACGACATTTTTAAAATAAGAATTTTTCTGATCACTTACTAAAGAAATCTTCATGATGTTACAGAAGGAAGAAACTCACGAATGTGCTAATCGAAGAGAAGATTCCCGCTTTTATACAAATCTGAAATTTGTTAAAAAATAGATCAGGCATTATCGTCTGATAATCAAATTTCAGATCAAATAACTTCCGCTTCATCTCTTCTTTTGTCCAAAAAGGAACAGTAGTCCATCTTAGAATAAAATTATTCTGTCTAAAAGCCTTGAACTATCCAAAAAACTAGTCCACGCTTGGTAGAAAGTTGGTCTTAAGAGCTTCTTCAGAGCAATTTAATGCGATAATCTTTAATTCTATACTGTGTAAAATTGATACAAAGAGATTCTTCTAGTTTGAAAGATATTGAATGTCGGATTGCTTTTCGCTTCAATCTGCAAAAGCTAAACATCGGACTAATAAAAAATTATTTATTAATTTTAAAAGAGCAGTTGGTAAGACCGGTTGAAATTTTGAGGAATAGTAAATTTTTTAAAATGCATTTTTTTAATTAAAATTTTTTTATTCAAAAATGTAGATTTCATAATTTATTTTAATTTTTAAACGAAGCGTGAAAGGGAAATTTATGTACAAAGTATTCGTTTAAATGTCAATTGAAAATGAACAATGAAGATATGATTTTTTTAAAAAAAAGATTAAAAGGAAATCTACTATGTGTATTTGAATGTATCATGTCAGAACATAATTTCTTGAACGGCCTAGCACCACTTTCTCGTGCAAGTTAAATTATATTTTTATTCTTTTTAATCGCTTCATTAAATGAGTCACTTTAGTATTGCAAATGATCCAGAAAACTTTGTCTCGCATTTATTGTTTAGAAAAATATCCCATTTCCTATTTATTTCATTTCATATAATCAAGCACCCAAAATGAAATTTTCTCAGTTTTATTTGTTGTAGTCATTAACTTATTTTTTTAAATCAGAGCTTTTGTAAATGCAATGACAATACGTTATTAAAAGCTGATATTTTCAGATGTTCGTGCAGGTAATAAAATTTTTATTTTCTCCTACAGATTTTTTTATTTTTCCCCTACAGAATTTTGTTGACGCCAAAAACCTCATCCCAAAAACAACATCATGTTCTGACATGATAACAATGAGATCGATCAGTACTAAAGTGATCTGGCGGAAAGAGTGATTTGTATCCCCAGTATTAAACGAATCCCTGAGAACTATGTCATTTTTTTAAACTGAACTATCATAAAAAGGAAAAAATTATTTCATATCCATAGCGTAATTTAAACTGAATATAATGTACGTGTTTAAAAAAAATCTAAGAAATAACAAAAAAATATTGAAATTTTCTGCATAGAATGTTATTTTTATTGTGACTGGAATAAAATAAAAACAAACAATTATTTTTTATTTATTTTCTACATATATTTGACTGTTAAATATTGAGAGTTGTCAAATATCATTGATCTTATATGCTACAGAAAGCTTTTTTTAGGTATCTATAAAATTATTCTAAAAATCTGAAATTCTATTTTACATTGTGGATAGATAATTGCTTTTCTATCTCTTCAGCCAACAACTTTAAAGACTGTTATATTTGTTAAAAAAATTATAGCTTTATATAATTCAGAAAATTTTCTTCCTTTATGCTATTAATTCGCCATTTGTCTTTTTTTTTGTTGTTGTTGTTAAATTTCGACAATTTTGGGGCAAAAATCAATTTTAATTATAGTTTTTGTAGCTCACGCTTGAATAAGTGTATTTAATATTTTCATTGCAAAAAGTGGCAACAGGTATATAATTAAACGGGGTATTTTAATGTTTGTAGCAATTTCTTTGAATTTGAATGCCGGTAAAACTGTATTTGATATTTTCGTTTAACGTGAATAGCAATGGTATTGGTAAAAATATTTTTTATTTGAATACTCTTTATTGAATATATTTTTTGCATTGTTTGAAATAATTACCTAATAGTACAAATCATTGGAATAAGTATGATTTTAATCAGTAATCAATGCTATCTCTGAAAATTTTGCATCAAAAAAGCTGCTTTTAACACGCACCATTTTTAAAATTTTCTCCAATCTCTGAAGGTGTTTTTTTTTTTCCTGACATCAGGGGATAAAAGTTTTTTAAGATCCCAAATAGTACTTTCATACTGCCCTTAATCCGTTTCGTTTTGAGGTTATTGTGTTCAGATACATACAAACAAGTAGACAAATATAAATCCATTATTTTTTTCAGATTCACAAAAGTCTAAAGTATTAAAATCAACCAGAAAATCAAACTGATTTTTTTACGACTAATATTTTTTCTCTGGGTAGTTTGCATACGAAGAAGTTAAAAAATAAAAATGAAAGTAACAAACACTGTTGTTAAATAAGTAAAAAATTATTACAATTAAGATTCCTCTAAATTCCTTGAATAAATCTTAGAAAACAATTGATACGACTTCTTAAAATTCTTCATTAAATCCAGCTCATGGAATAAGTGTTTTTAGAAGTAATAGTCTTTTACAAAGGTGTAGAAAAATTCCTAAGAAAACCTGTCATAAAATTTATGGTCGAATATGAAAACTACAAAATTCTCTGCTGTAGTCTTAAAAATTGACAAATTTAAGAACAACTTAAAAGCTTATATCTTTCTATTTTAATAAAACGATACAGAAGAATACCATCAGTTAGTTACACTAGATTATCAGATATTTCCTTTCTAAATTAATTGGAAAAAAAATGAAATCTCCGATCGCAAATCCTAGTTTATCATGCGAGAACATGATTATTTTTAAGTCACGGTTTTCTTGTCCGTAAAATATTTTTTGTCCGTAAATTTGGAAGATGCCAAAACTTCCAAATCAAAACAGCATCATGTTCTCACATGATATAACAATAATCAAAAATAAATTTAAAAATGTATATTGTATTTCTTACTGATATTAGGAAGTTTGATCATTAGAATTTTATTTGTATCGCTAACTCTATGACAAATAAAGCAAAAACAAGGAGTTAATCAAATTTTAAAGAAAACAAGGACTCAAAATAAGCAAAAACAAGGACTTAAAGTTAATTGTAGTGGAATGTACAAGCCGATAAAAAAACATTGTTACAGTAAATGTAAATGTAAATTTTTAATTAAAAGAAGACAAGTGATAATTATGAATGAATGTTTAGCTAAAAAGCATGGAACGCTTGTGGTTTTACTATATCCCAACTGAATTTTATGTATGTCTGTGATGTCATTACATTGATATCAAATCAAATAAAAAAACATTATTAATGCATCTTTCAAATAAACATAATAAAATTAAATCCTCTTTCTCAGACACTACCATCCAATATTTCGCTTACCCCACACCAAAATTTTCGTAAATATCAGATAATCGAAACTACGAATTTTTATCATTGCTTTCTTAAGTAATAAGTCTTCTGGTAAGGATAACAATTTTACCGATATAGTGCTGAATGGATGCCATGCCCCCGATCGTGATAAAAAAAGAAAATCGGTACTCATACAGCGATGTGGCGACAAATTCGGTAAAAAAAATGAAGAATCCAGAATATTCTAGAATCATTGCAAAAGTCCTACAAGCACAATCCATGGCTCATCACGGAATCTATAAAAACCCAAGAGACAGTAATAGGCAGTTGATATGTGCTTTGTTAGAAGTTATTGAATTCTCAGTAGCGAGATCTGTCTGAGCGCTTTGGGTTGTTGCAGATATTGAATTGAGATATGTTGCTTGCATGCTGTTCTTGAGTATGCTTTGAATTTGTTTTGCTAATATTTGTTTTGATAGAATAAAACATCTATATAAGTTGGAGCTTATCTTACTATAAATCAGGAATAAATTTTGGATTTTTCCGTAACACAATATCTTTTTTAAATACGAATCACTTTGATATCATTCACTACTGAACGACCGTTGAAAAGAACCTTTTGATTCTTTCAAACAGAAACTCAGGAAATGTGGCGACTATTTTGATAAGAGACGCCAATTCGATGAACCCAATCGATTCTTAGTCGGTTTTTACCAAAAATGTGTTGCGTCATATTTAGGCCTCGTTCTGACTATTCTTATAAAGTTCAAGATGCGTCAAAAAGTAAAGAGTTTATTACATCGAAGTTAGTTCTTACATTTGCATCACAGTCTTATGGCATTTTTGTATTAAAATTGAATCGTATTTGAATCATAAAAAAATGAATTTTAATGCTCATGACTCTACAAACCTTAAATTACACACTTTTTTTTTCTTTTCCTTATTGCATACTTATAGTGTTAAATTTATAGAAAGGAGAAGTGTTAAATATCCCTAAAGGTGTAGTCAATAGTCTCCCGAAGTTCATATCTGCTTTTGATAGAAATTGCACAAATGCATTCTTAATACACACTTTTATTCAAATATGGTCATGTTCTTAATTTTTTTAAACTTTTATTTTATTTATTTATTCAAATTTAACTAGCTTGCTATAAAATAAAACCACGCTTGATAATAATTAAGAATAAGAATTGATTGGGAACTATAATTCTAAAATACAAACTCGTTTTTAAGGTACCTATTGTTAAATGCAATGGATTAATCACCAAGAATGTCGATTAGAGCATAAGCGAGAATGTTTAGGGGTGACTTCACCCTCTCATTCATGTTTACAAAGATGAGGGGGGGAATAAGGATTTTCTTACGTGTAAGTTTAGAAATTTTTCACAGTTGTATGTTATCAATTACAATAAAGTAATCTAATTCTTTCAGAATTTGATATCAGTTCATCAACATCTACAACTCCAATCTTTACTCCGCTTCTCTTAAGCACAGTTCCCCATACATTCACTTAATATACATCAGTATGTAAAGAAATAGTGTCGATTTAACCCTTTGACTACTGATCCAGCCCAAATGGCCGTGTAAATTCTATCCTGACAGGGCAGTTTCTTTTCAAACGATGAAAGCAGGATGTAAAACGAGTTATCAACAGGGATATTCTTCGCTTTACACCTTGCACCCTTCTTTTGAAACAGAAAGCAGAAATACAGGATAAAATTTGTTTTATCGTTTGGAGCTGGTCAGTGGTGAAAGGGTTAAAGTTAAGTAAAATTCTGATTTTTTGTGTGTATTTTTTTATAAGTGCATTCTCTTTATTATCACCACCATAATTTCTAAAAAACTTCTGACGATATCGAATGCGAATACTTTTCTTGGTTAATTGGGTTAAATAGTTTAATTATATTAATGTCACATTTTACTTCCGACAAGGACACTTGAGCTGGCCCCCTCCTACCCGAGCTTTCGCACCACGCTAATAGAATTATTGTTTATAGAAAAATGGAAAGAATCTAATATAGAATAGATTAGAAGAAGATATCGTTTGAATTTGATCAATATTGTATTAATATCAAACATGAAATTCTACTTCTCCACAAATTTATCGTTAACTTGTCAAATTTGCCAATTCTATATATTGAGAATAATATATCCAGACATAATTCTAATGTCATTAAATCAAAAATATACAATAATCAAATCAATATAAGTTATAAAATTTACACCTTTCATAGTAAAAGATTTATTGCCTTTTCTGAACATCTTTTGATAATTACTATATTTTTTTCTAAGTTGTTACTTATATGCAACGTATAAGAACAAGCCCAAATAAATTTTTTTTTAAATTGGTATTGGTAAAACTACAATAGTGAACGTAGGCCAGTAAATTTTATGAATTATTTGAAACGAAATTTGTGTAATTTCCGAAATAAATGAGTTAATGAAACTTCATATCTTATATGGATACAAATTTGTAATCATAAATTTCTTATTTCAAGCAATGAGTAAAAATAAGAAATAACAAAATTTGTTTGAAAATTACATCTTGTAAGAAATACGAGAATACACATGGAAGACCCCCTAACATTTTAGAGGGCTTAAAATAAATCTGATTGATCGAATCGGCGCCATGAAGAATACAGAGGAAAATTAGGGAAGATAGATTCCATTATAAATACCTCATGTGTATAGCCCTCACAAGTAAATATGCCCCATTATTAACAAAAGGTTCGTAAACAAATCGTCATTATTCTTTACCACGAGAATCGAGAACCTACTGGCCTTTCATCTTAGTATTTAGATTAATCACTATGTGGATTCAAACTTTAACAATGAGCATGAAACAATCATTATAAACTCATAACTTTCAAAGACAAACAAATTTAACTTTTTATTTTCTTTGTGAACATTAGATGTTATTTCACTAATACAAGAGAAATTGAAAAAATATCTAATGAAATTCCTATTTTAAAGCATAATTTAACAAAGATTAAAATGAAATCTACTATGCATATTTCATGTCAGAACATCATTTCTTGAACGGCCAAGCACCACGTGCTCTTGCGAGTTAAAATATATTTTTTATTCATTTTACTTGTTTCATCGAATGAGTCACTTTAGCATTGCAAACGATCCGAAAAGCTTTGTCTCGCATTTATTGTTTAAAAAAAGTACCACATTTCCTATTTGTTTCATTTTATGTAATCACGTGCTCAAAATGACATTGTTCTGGGTTTTATTTGCTGTAGTTATTAACTTATTTTTTTTTTAAATCAGAGCTTTTGTAAATGCGATGGCAACGATTTATTAAAAGTTGATTTTTTGAGATGCTCGTGTAGATAATAAAATTTTTGCCTACGGATTTTTGTTGACTTTTAAAAATCTCATCCCCAAATATGTTCTAACATGATAATAAAATTTAGGTTTCTGAATTCTTACACATTAACTACACATCCCTTCCTGTTATAAGTTAAAAATGAATCACTATATCAGAATATAAAAAAATCTAATAAAATTATGAAAACTAAAGTGGCAAACAAGAAGTAGCGGAAGCATTTGGAAAAGTTTATATATATGAAAAAAAAAGCTTTCAAATGTGCAATCAAACAGAATTAAATCAAAAGCGAAAGTTATTCTATTTCTGGGAAATCTAACACTGGACAGTGAATGACCTACAATATTCAATGACCACCTTGTCCTTGAGATAAGCGCTTCTCATATACTTCTATCGATTTCACTTCGCATTTTAACGCCACGTCACTTCGGGATGAAACGACCGGCATCAAGAAAAAAGAATGTACAAGTTTCGTTTGTGGTAATTTGTATAAAAAGGTCCGTTGGCACAGCAGAGTAGCAGAAAAGTGTCAATACATCAAAGCAACTTTTGCAATTGCTCCAGTTCCTAAGATCTCAAACCAAAATGAAAGTAAGTATCTGAGAACTTTTAAATTGATTTTTCATCGGTTACAAAAACTAAAAGTATGATGTTAGAATTTAGCTAATAGATTACTAGATTGTTCAAGTCTAAAATAAGAAGCAATATTTTTAATATCGAATGATTAAAATGTGCGTCCGTTTTAAAGTTTCGTTAATTTTACATTATATTCATCAAACAGAATTTCAGATATGGAAATAGTACTTTATAATCCAGCCTCAACTTTTAATTTTGTTATGCTCAGATGTTATTTTGCTTGATTAAAATTTCTAAAAATGTGCCTAATAAATAAATACTAAATTAGTTCAAGCATGTTTAAAAAAAAGAGAGAAAAAAAATCGTATAATTATATATTTTACGTCAATATATTTTGTGGGTTCAATTTTATGCGAAAAAGCTATTTGTCACCATGTTGCAACAAGTCTGAAAAAAAATATGAAAAGTAAAGAAAATTCAAATAATACAATATTGCACATCATTCAATAAGTGTTCGGTTTAACTAATAAAAACAATTTTTTTTAAAAAAAAATTCACTTTATTCATTAATCTACTCTTCTTCAAGAGTGATATATTCATTCCAACCCTGCTCTAATTTCTCGATGACTTTTATGTAAAATAATTTGTCTTTGTTCTCAAAACAGGCCTCTGTTTTGGCAATCACTTTTGCATGTGAGCCAAATTTCTTTCCCTGGGGTATTTTTTCATGTTTTCAAAGAGCTAGTAGTCACCGGTAGCCAAATCTGGAGAATACAGTAGGTGGATAAGCAGTTAAAAGCATAATTCATCCAATTTAACTATTGTTTTCATCGATTTGTGACACTGGCCATTGTAATGGTGAAACAACACTTTTTTCTTTTGCATGTGGGGCCATTCTTTTTTTTATTATTATTTCTGTATTCAAAAATGTCATGTAATATTCGTTATTGATAGTTTTGCCTTTCTCAAAATAGTTGATAAACAAAATTCCATGCGCGACCCGAAATATAGGTGTCATAATCTTGCTAGCCAACTTTTGAGTTTTTGGTCGCTTTGGATGACTTTCCAGGCTTGTGTTCATTCAGCTGACGGTCTTTATAAGTCGGGTATGTAGAGATGGATGAAAGTTTCATTCATTGCCCCATACCGACGCAAAAAATCCTTTTTATTTCGTTTGAACACCTTCAAACGGTTCTTTGAATCGTCGACACATTGTTGTTTCGGGCCCGGGTTTTGCAAAAGTGGCATACACTGAGAAAGAAACTTGCACATGCCCAAATTTTCATGTAGAATTGTAAAGACACTATCGATATATTCAAGATGTTAGCTATCTCACACAATTTCATTTTACCGTCTTTTAAAACTATTTTGAGGTCATGTTTTATGTTTTCCCGAACAACTGCCGATTTGGAGAGATCAGAGCGTTCAGCATCATCGGTGCTTGTACGATCACTTTTAAATTTCGCATACCAGTCGATAATAGTTGATTTCTCTGGTGCAGAGTGCCCATAATGCTTATCCAGCCACTATTTGGCTTCCACAATATTTTTCCTCATCGAAAACAGTGCTTAATCAACACACGAAATTCCTTTCTATTCATTGTCTTGAAAATTACAAAACTGGAGTCACTAAAACGATTAGAACGAGATGAAATTTTGGCACGTTCTGTTTGAATGTTAATATTACCCGGAAATTACGAGAGTCTGTCAATAATGTAGCCACATAAGTGTCAGACAGGGGACTTAATTAGCTTTCTTTTACTTTCATTAATTTTATTATTAATGTTATTAAATTTGCTTGATTTCATAAAATGATTAAAAAAGAATATTTAAAACAATACTTTTTTTCTTTCTAATTTTCTTCTGAATTCGAAAATCCCCATATATAAAATCTAAGAGTATTTTTGATATAGAGAGTCTTAGCAAAAAGATTTAAAAATCAGAAACAGATAAATCTAATATTATAATAAGAAATAAACAGAGTACTGTAGTTATTCCGTTTTCATTTTCTTAACAATACTTTAATGATAAAAATAAATGTTACCTTACTATTCATTTAATGGAAAGGATCCCTTGCATTTAAAAATAAGGGTAACTCACAAGAAAAAAATTGCATGTGCTAAGTCATTAATTTCTAATTATAAAATAATTGTAAGTTATTTTTGTAATCATTAAAAACTATTAATGATTATTGCTATGGGGAAATGATAAAGAAAGTTAATTCCATGTATCTTGCTTTCTTTTAATACAGGAAAGGAAATGTACTTAATCAGACTTAAAGAAAATATTTTCTCTTTAGTTACCATAATTATCAGATATCATTCGGGTCTCTAAATCGTTCTAATTCTAATACTCTAAATTGTTTTCTAATTCCTTTTTATCTGATATTTTGTTGTTAATTTTTGAACAGATATTAAAGTGTAACTTTTATTATGTTAATTTTAAAGGGCCAATGCACTTTAACCATACTCTATAATAACCAGCATCCTGTCAGGTTTCATTTGATAGCCAATTAAGTAGTTGAAATGCAGCGACGAACACCACATACCTTCACATAAATGTTCCTATTTACATATTTCTTTCAAATCATATATAAAAATAATAGTTTTTTAAAAATATCGACTTTTCTTTATTTTAAAAATGATCTTATTTTATTTTGCTTTCAGGCTTACCTTATCTTAGCAGTAGTATTCACAGTAGCTAAGGCTACAACCCTGACGAACATACCTGTCAGAACTTACAGACAAAGCCAATATCAGGTACATAAAAAAATTCTTTTTATTTTGTTTATATAAATACCGAAATAAATCGAACTCTTGTTCACTAATTTATTAAGTTAAAATAAAAAATTAGTGAAGGTATAAACAAATTAGTCGTATTTTAGAAATGTTATCTACGCATTTTCATATTTCATTTCAAGAACATTCATGATAATTGTCTAGATTGAGATTCTAAATAATCAAATTAAAAAATATTTGAAAATAATTATCTATATATAGTCATTTTCAGTCCATATAAGGTGAAGAAATTATCATTTGTTGGTCAGTTTAATTATTATTCATTAAAGTAATAATATAAAAATATAATATTGTAATTGTATATTCATATTTCAAATGTGCGACATAATCCAGTGCCCATAGTATTAATTGATATACAGAAGCATTGCTAGGAAACAAACCATTGAAAAAAGAAATGAAGACTTTAAAAAATTGAATAGCATGCGAGTCAAGTTTTTTTTTTAAATCCATTGTTATAATCCTTCATTAGCATTTATTTTCTTATTTTAGTTAGTTTAAAAATTAAAATCCCTCTACTTTCAAATAATTTATCAATAAAACAAGAAATCAAAACATTTGAGAATCGAAAATAGCTTTTGCTAATTCATAAACGTCATCCAACGTATGAAATATTTTTTCGAATATTTCTAACTTGCCTCAATAATTATATTTGCTCTCTTTGCAAGCGACAGATGAAAATTGGAGGAAAAAAATTCTAATTTATTGCAAAATCAAATAATGATAATTAATACAGAAGTCTAACCTGTGCTTTCTGAACATATTTTTTAAATTATTCCATAAGTTGAAATTTTATAATACCAGAATACTCGGTAACCCCATCATGTAATTGAGTTTAAAAATATCATGCGCCTAAAGTTCCTTCTATTAAAGTTTTAAAAGTTTAAATTAAGTAATGCTTTGGCTCACATCAAAATCAATATTGTAATTATAAAAAAAAAAAAATTTCATTTTATTTTTGTCAGCCTGGTCAGCTAGGTTACACAGGTCCCCGTGTAGCTATCGCCGGTCCCCGTGATGTCACTGAAAGCATTCATCAAGAATCAGGCAATCTGTATGCCGGACAGAGAGACGGACGATTCTTGACCAGAGACACCGCTGGTGGCAACTACGGAGAACTTCAGTATTCCATCCGCCCCGAACAAAGAGACTTCAGAGGTCAGTTCCCCAATCAGTACCAGCAACAGCAAGGTATCAGACGATTCCAAGACAGCACTACCTATTACGGTGCTCCCCGCAATCCCCAAATTTCCTACAGTGCTCCCCTGGCTAACACAAGGAGTTACAATCCTAGGCTGGATGCCACCGGAAATCCCCAAAATGAATACAGATTTTATTAGATCTACACTAATACACGAAAGTTGGAAAAGGAATTGATGGTATTCGAAATCTAATATATTTTTGGAGGTTGTGGTTTTCTAGAGTTTTATCTCACTTTTTTTTATAATTTTGATTTAATAAAATAGCATCATAAAACCTGTACTTTCTTTCTTCAAAAAACGGTAACACATAACATTAGAAAAATACTTAAAATGATGTCGTACAGATTATTATTTGCAAAAAAATTGATTGAAAGAAAAAGATATTACTCGTTTGAATTAATTCGCAAATGCGTATTATTGTTAAATAAAACGCAAGTATCTATTTAAAGCATAAGTAAATTCACTAAACATATTATAAACTTATTAAAAGATAAAACAAAATTAAAATTTCTGAACAAAAACATCTAAATCTTAAAGCAATAAATATGTGAATTTTTTTATTTTTTATTCCGTGTTAAAGCTGTGCTTATTTGTAAAATCTAAACAAAAACAAAATCCAGATACAACAAATTTACATAAGCATTTAATAACAGCATCCATAAAAAAAACAATATTGCCAAAAACAAATCCATAAAATATCCTCAAGTTTAGCTAGGCTGTTTAAAAGATATATTATTCCTGTAATTTTAATAGAAGTATTTAATACTACAATTTCAATTATTTTGTTAAATATTTTATGATAGATATTTGTACTTAAGATTTCTGATAATAATCTAATAAAACCATAATATAAATAGATTTTTTTAAAAAATAGTAAAATTGAAAAGCATAGTAAGCAGAACTTAAAATACTACAATATTTCAATAGTTTAAATGTAATTACAAAATTACAGCTTATTTCACAATAACAGCTGTGAAAATAATTTAAATGAGCATTTATGTTAATTGTAACAGTTTTTATTACCGTTTTTATAAAATACAAAATTTATCTTCTTGAAGACGGAAAGTTTTAAGAGATTGGAATTCAAAATCTATATTTCATTATGTGTTCTTATTATTATTTTCTGATAAATTGGAGGTCACAGTCAAGACAAATTTTATCACAATTCAATATTATATTTCTAATAAAAGTTAGCGCAAGTTTTACATTAGATACAAGTTTCATTATTATATGCCACTTTGTAAAGAACATTCAAAATTCCGATATTATAATAACTCATTTATACAAATTTGTAAACATCAAGCATAAAACAAACTAAAAGTATGTTCAAGTAATTGTTAATGAAACACCAGCCTTGTTTGTCCTTTAACACCGGGCATTTTCTCATAACCTAATTTTCGAACTGCAGGAGTCATAGGAATGCTTTTCATCGTTAATGAAGAATCTAAAAAAAATATTTTTTTAACTATGATTAGTCTCAATAAACTTCACAAGAAAACTCAATTGAGGACAAGAATAGGAAAGTTTAAATGCATTAAATAATAAGAATCCAAAGATGATTTAAAAAATAATAATATAATGCGAGTAAAAATCCTAAACATCTGAAACACAAAATAATTTACTTTGCTGAATTCAATCAAATAAAGATATTTTATTTGATTCGTAACTAATCGTATAAATATTTACTACAATTGTTCTGAAATCCACTGGTCTAAATGTGCAGTTTAATTTCCAGAAGCGTTTCTTCTTATTGATTTCCCTTGATAATTTATCAAAGAAGCTCATATTTCGTAGTATGACTTTTCGAAGGTGTTTAAAGTCGATTTAATTAGCAAAAAATATATATTACGTTATTGATAATTAATCTCAAACAGAGTTACCCCAAAATTTGGAACAAGTATAGTTTCTTAATATTGGACCGGAGCACGAACTTCCAGAATAATATAAATATGATAGCAAATTGTATGAAAACTCTGTAACTTTTATGAAGATCAATAATAAGATTCAAAAAATTCAATTTTTATTGGCTCCTATATTCTAAAAATATTGATTAATAAAATGTGTCTTTTATTTTCATCAACACACATACACATCAAAAAAGAAAAAAAAACTTTATGTCTCTGTCTACAAAATTGGAAAAGATATTTTTCCTTTATAAATTTAACAGGGCTCGTCATAAATAGATGAAAATATTTATTTTCAAAATGCAAATTTATTTTATACTGAAAGACTATCATACGCAAATATATGTATAATATTATGTTACTTAATCATCCTGAAATGAGTTTGCTAATCATGCGTTTAATAGTTCGCGTTTAGTGGTCGTCACTTGCAACTTTGACTTTTCAAAGAGAAGTGAAACGTCGAAAACTAAGCATTTAATGTTTTGGAGAAATAGAATTTTGAATAAAATAAAATTCTTCAATAACAACTGTGTGCGATACGTCACGGTTTCTTATGAAATAACGTACTTAATTAAAATGGATATTTCTGCTGTATGCAATCATAAAACAACTATCTGCATGTGTGTATTATTCTTAGAAAAATAAAACTATGAATAGTATAAAAAATTTTCATTAAAAAAAGTTTTATAAAATATTTCAGTTAGTATATTTCATTATTATATTAATTAGAACTAATAAATTTCAATATTATTATTTGATTTTGAATTTTTAATAATTAAAGTAAAATGTGAATTATCTTTATAATTTACAATGACAGACTAGTTAAGATATTAGACAGGGCTACGAAAAAGTGGTTAAATTCAATAACTTTTCTTTGCAATATCTCTACAAATTTTGAAGAAAGAATTATTAAACTTAACTGAATCATAGTTTAATAGTCCTTCCATATATGAATACAAGAGGAACCTTTTAATAATCGCCACGTTTACATTTTAGGGGAAGTATAAAAATTCAATTTACTTTTATAAAAATTTCTATAATTAATTTCTATAAAAGTCAAAGTATATTTATACAATTGCTCACCATATTAAAAGATACTTATCTTGGAAGTATATGCCAAGAAGTGATATTTAAGTAAAAATGCTTGTTCCAATTCTTCCGGGTGTCCTTTTTATAATATATTTTAAAGCAACCATATTAATATTGAGAAAATATTTTCAAAGATAAGTTAGAAATAAACTTTATTGGTTCGTACAAGCTTAATATTGAATAAAACCTTGTACTAAAATTAATTTTTTGATAGCAATCATTTACCTTAAAAGATGTTAAAATAAATACCGTTACATTATTATTATATAATATGTATTACACTGTTTAAGATAGGAAAGGCTTTAGATAACAGGAAATAAATATCAATGCTAAATACTGTAAACTTAATTAGGATGGTTTCCTCATAGCTTCAGATAATATAATAATAAAGAAATAAACTACTCTGTGCTATTCAATCATGTATCTAAAATCAATATTAAGGCATATTTTTTAGTCAAAGACCTTTATAACTGACTTTAACTCGAAAGTCAGTTTGGAAATAAAATTTTAAAAAATGATAGAATAAATCATTCAACTAAAAGAATTCAAAATTTCACAAAATATGACTCCTAGATCTTGTCACCATTAATATAATTGAGATGCGAAAGCCAATATAATTTTAAAATTATAAAATTAAAACTGCACAAATAAAATGTTGAAATTTCAATAATGTTACTTTAATGCAAAAAAAAACTTTTATAAATAGATAAATTTAAATGCAATTATGTGAAATCACTAGGCAGTTATCACTAAGCATTGAATTTCACCCTTTTCACTTGTAGGGTACCTCTCACTCACCATTGACGACAGTGCACCATTTTGATTTTTGATTTTATTTATTTTTGGTTTTTAAAAAAATATCTAAAGAAATGTAAGAAGATCCAAATTAATATTTCGGTAAAATTCAAAGTGAAATTATAATAAATATATCTGTTTTTTTATAGTTATAAGCCAGTCTTTAAGTTAGTTGAATAATTTTGCATCAAATTATATTTCAGCGTGAGTAAAAAATTCAAATAAGTCGATGCGTTTCAAAAATGTACATATTGTAATTTTTTATTCGATTTATAACAGATTTTTATTTAATGTTGAGGGAGGTGTCGGGGATTTTATAT
>JAOUZG010004552.1:2840941-2935739 GCA_026289955.1 Argiope argentata | reverse complement strand
TATAACATCAAAATTATGACATTCAACTATAGTATTAAAAGATTATAATGTCAAAAAGTATTAAGAAAGAGCTGAAAACATATTTCCCTTTCTTTGTATGAAAACTTTCACTTTTAATAAATTTGCTATCATTAATTCTAGAAAAATATCCAGATTAGCAATTAAATCAATCTTCTTCATTTGTAAAATTAATAAAGCTTTTATTTTTTAAAGGATCTTATATATTGATTCAAATTAACTTGCTGTGCATTTTATTTAACCTTTTAATAGGGTATTTAATCCACATTTAATTCCTTATACAATGAAATACTTTGTCATACCCAATTAACAGGTTAAGGAGAAAAAAAATGAAAAGTAGAAAAAATTCAAATAATGAAAGCTCAACTCTTCTTATATGGATTGTTTGAGAAAATATTGGATTAATTTTGTAAACTGATAAAGTCACTAAAATAATTTTTTACATAAATGCAATTAGCATAATGAATCACAAACACAAAAAAACAGGTATGAAAGGCTATACAATTTTTAGTCAT
Source organism: Argiope argentata (assembly GCA_026289955.1). NCBI lineage: Eukaryota > Metazoa > Arthropoda > Arachnida > Araneae > Araneidae > Argiope > Argiope argentata. The sequence goes on along the minus strand of JAOUZG010004552.1, from coordinate 2,935,206 downwards.
CAATTTCAAATACTTTTTATCAACATTTTTTTAATCTGCCAGTGGATCCAGATAATGCCAATGGAATAACTGGCATTTAGTGTCCAAAATGTTAAATCCATGTAAAAAAAAAACCCTAAGGTAAATATTCAACAAGAACATGCTAGGCTCTTTATGGCAATATTTGTAGTAATTCAGACCAAGAAGCTGACCTGTATTTTAGAAAACAAAGATTGTTAAGCACTCTCATAAGAAGTGACTAGACACAAAGAATAGTTGATCTTAATAAAACCATAATAATTATGGTATAATTATGATGGATTATTGATAATGCATAATAAAATCCACATTAATTAGTCAAGATAATTATGCACATTAAAACTTAAAGGAATTATTGCTTCGTCATGCTGAATCACCAGATATTTCAAATAGTTAGTGATAAAATTAAATCCTTTAGCCTGATTTTCAAGTCTAGTTGGCAGAAAATATAAATACCAAGGAATTCGATTGCTGCTTTTATACCTCATGAACTTCATTGTATTTATATATTTCTTTTACTGTAGTACACACTTCCAATTCTTAAAAGTTTCCCCCATGAATTCTGTAACATCTTACACAGACATAAACAAAGTATACTCAAATAAATAACAGCATTTCGCCAAAATTGCTGTATACTCTTATGACAATTCATAAGCAAATTTCACTTTGCTTTTGATTTTTGTATTATCATTTTCAACCTTTGAAATTTAACTCCTTTTCAGACATAAAATTATTAAAGCCATGAATACAGTTTTAGCATTTTTATAATTTTACTTACAAATTTTCTTTATATTCTTGAACTATAATCCAACATGTCTCATATTTCAAAAGTAGAAAAGAAACTCTCTCCAACAAAATCTCTGGAAAATTATCCTCTGAAAAGGAAACACTGCTAACAAAAATCAGAGCAGATTTTTCATTTATGGCTATATCAGCAAAATGAAGATGAAGTAAACTTTCTGTATATTGCCTGATGCATATTGAAAGATTCAACCTTTAAAATAACAAAAAAAAGGAATATATTTATTCAATTAGTAAATGAATATACAACAATAAGCTAACTTTTCATGTAAAAATAATTATGAAAAAAAAAGTTTATATTATTTTATCCCTTTATTTTTTCTTAAAGTAGAACAAAATGTTAAGTAACTGATATAAATATTGATTTGTCAGTTTTAATGCACTGGATATGAATAAAATAAATTTAAAAAATTATGCATTTTACTAATATACAAAGCAACTAAAAACTTTGGAATTTGCAGAAAAGTTAATTTAAAATCAAAAACAATTCATTTTTATTACTTTTTAACAGCAAGCATTTAATTTTGTTTCTAAAAAGTAACAATATGAAAATTTTAAATTATGAATCAACAAAATTATTCAATCACAGATAATATATAAATACAACTGCTATGTTTTACTTAAGTATTTTTAATATGTAATAATAACAAAAAATGTAGTTCTAACCTGGATTCTAATAAATAAAGAAGCTGATACTGAGAAGTTACAGATCCTGACACTATTAGAGTTCTGGCTGTTTCTTGTGAAGAATAAACAAAATCTTTATCTACTAAAAAAGAATATGAATAATTACAAAAAAATAGCTCCAAACAATATTATAAAATTAATAAGCTAATGTATAATAAGCAAAATCGAGGATTAAATAAAAAGTTAAAAACATTAAAATAAGAAATAGGACCTGGGTTTTTAAGCATTTGAATTTCATCAAGAGTCTTAAGAGGTAAATCAGCAACTTGAACAAAAGCATGTAAAATACTCTTCTCTGAACAAATATGCTTCCAGCAAGAATTATTGTCATACTGAAATTCAATAATGAGAGTCAAATCCTTCCAAGGAATATTTTTTGAAAGAGAAGATGGACTAACAAAGAACACAGTGTCTTCTGAACCTCTGAGGTAAAAGGGGAAAAATTTCAAAATAACGTTTCACAAGAATAAATTATAATAGATAAAATATTGCTTATCTATAAAATGGTTCATAGCCTTTATGCAGTCACAGATTTTAAATTAAGAATAGAAATAAATGACAAGTAATAATTTATATTAAAAAGATTTATATTCGTCTTAAAGCAATTTCACTTTAACATAATAGCAAACAAGTGTAGTTATTTATAACTAGATATATTTTACAGTTTATTTGGTAAAAGTTAGTTGCTGCTTCTAACCTTTAATAAATAAGCTGTAAATGAATTTTTATTATATTAATCAGTTAAATAAAACTGTACTTTTATTTTATTAATCAAAAAGAATTTTTTTAATCAAAATTTTTGTTTACTCTTAGACCAAAACAAATCTGAAAAAAATTAGAACATTTTTTTCAAGCATTATAAAAGATGATAAAGTTTACCCCTGATAATAATGTATAAAAAATTAAGACACATTAAATTCAAAATATTATAATAATATTAATATTTCCAGATTTTTTTAAAATAATAGTAGTTATAACAAAAAATATATTTATACTGAATAACTTTTTTTTTGCTACAAAATAAAAACTTACTTAAACATCAAAGTATTTTCATGAAGAAACACACTTTCAGGAATGATAAAAGTTTTAATATTGCACCTCTCTTCTCTTGACACAGACTCAAATTTTTTATATAACTCATTCAAATACTTTTTAATAATAATCATGACCTAGATGAAAAGACAAAAAAAAGGTTTTAAAAATAAAAATACTGAGTAGGAAGAGAAAAAAACAATTTTGAAAACTAAGATAACTTAAAATATAAATATTTCAAAAATAAATAGAATGTATTAAATAAAAGTTTTAAAAAAATTTTACCATAAGATTTAGTACAATCTTCAGCTTTCTGATAGCTTTGGATTATAATTTTAAAAAAAAATCCTTATCCCTTTTATCATATATATATATATATATATATATATATATATATATATATATATATAAAAACAAAATTTCATAAACAAGGGTTATAAAAGAGGCAGATCATGCATACAGAAACAAATCACATTTGCAATAGAAATAAGATCACAAATGTAAATGATAACTACTGCAATGAGTAACTTATCAATAAATGATGCAAAAGGAATATATATATCAGATTAGGATGTAAATTATATGCTTAATGGCATATAAATTTGCAATAGGGCAAAAATGCAGTTGTGTGAATATCCAAACATTGCAAGTTGAATCCAGCAAAACATACAAAAATAAGTGAAAGGTAGTATTAGTATAAAAAAACTTTGAAACATTTAAACAAAATGATTTAAAATCTCAACATACGAAATAATATATACTTTGCAGCATATTGTAATTCAAATACTTATGCTCTAATTCCTACTATTACATCATTTGCATTGCCTCATATACAAAGAAAACTTTATCTTTTGTGTTCTTTCTATTTATTATTATTTACTAGCAAGAAATATACAGTATATATATTTCTCAGGTTTTGCAACTATAATTTAATTTAATTTTTTATATATATTTGTCATATTCTTTGAGCTTAACTTAAGATTATTGAATCATCCTTCTTTTCATCTCTTTCCTCAGATTTCTAAAATTAAGACAATATAAATACACCTTTGTACAAATCACTTTGCTTCATTTTTTCATACTTTTTTAATTTATTAAATTTGCTGCTAATTTAACCACTTTGCAAAAAAATGTGTACTTAATATGTCATAACCTTATTGAAAAATACAAATTATTTTTCAATGGAAAATGAGTGCAAAAAATCTTAAGATTTAATGCAAACTATAAAAATTCACATAACTATTATTTTGTTAATTCTTTTCTTAATTAAAACAGAAACTCCAGTAATTTATTTAAATTAAATTAAAAGCACTAAAACAAATACTACCTTAAATATCTGACCTGCTTCTTTAAACAGATTTATTTTTTCTTTAAGAAATTTAGCCAATTCTCTCAGTTTTGGATGGATATGATTAATCTCAGCACATTTATTCATTTCAGTTTTGAATGTTTTAATAATAGAGTCATAACAATCTAAAGAAAAATACCAGAAACCATAAAAATCATCATTTCATTAGAATATTCTCAAATTAGTTTTATTTATCTATAAACTGATATATTTTTTAATAATATAATGCAGACCTCTTACTTTTCAACAATGCTAAATGGCATTCTTTGAATTCGGTTAAATTAGATATGGCTAGTTGAGCATCAAAATGAATAAAGCATTCAAGTGACTTTAATAGACCATGAAATGCTAGCAGTTGAGTGTAATAACCTTGTTTTGGTCCTTCTAATTAAAATTTAAATAAAATTAATACAAAAAAGATTTAAAAATAAGAAAATTTCATTATTTAATATTCATACTTTCTTTTAACACACTGATGTTATAATCACTACATTGTTTAACTTCTTGGTTAAGCAGGAAACAAGTCTTGCATGGTGAAATGTCAGTAATTGTGAATTTAAGAGGGAATTTAAACTTTTCCGATTGTAATAATGATAGCAAAAGAGGCACAGCATTAGCTTCATAAACGAGTACAATTTTAATCATCTCATCTGGAAAAAGAATGTTTGACAAAAAAAATTAACTTTACAAACAAACAAAAAGAAACTTTTATTTGCATTAAATCAAATAAACTAGATATACCAGGAAGCTTAACAAGTAGATCTTCAACTTTAAATTCAGCAACAGTTGAATAAGGGTTTTTATTCTTTGATGGTGAGGTACTTTTCTGCATAGATGTAATTTTGGAATCTTTTTCATCCTTATCTAAAATGAGAAAAACACTTTAAGCTTAAACTTACAAAAAATCCGAATATTATTTTATCGAAAAAGATTATTAATAGATTTACAATTCTGAAAATCAGAATGCTAGTTAATTTAAAAAACAATTAAATTATAACTAAAGAAGTAGTTATAATCAAATCCTCAATTTATCTTATATCTAAACAAAACACATTTATAAAAATTCGACATCAAAATTATTTAAAAAAAAACTATCAAATAATCTTCAAGTGAAAATTTCATTAAAAGAATTTTCCAATACAAAGTTATACTCTTCAAAAAATTTAGAGGTGCATTATATAATTTAAATAAGCATAAAAATTTGAAAGAATGTTTTAATAGCCAATATCTAAATGATTTATAATTGCTACATTAAACTACTGGATATTAATATTAAAAGAATTAAACTAATTAATTTCAGATAATTATTTTTTTAACATGTTCAAGTAAATAGAATAAAAGGATAAAAAACATGCAAAATTTTACTCAACTAAAAAATTAAGCTGATGTCAAAAATTAAAAAAAATATTTCTCATTAATTTTTTGTAACTTTCAACAAATTATAAATTTTAGTTTATAATATGAAAGATTTTAATTAAAGCTTCTAGCACTAAAATCAAAATTAAATGCAGTAGTAGCTAAATTAAATATTCTGAAAAAATATGTAAATTATAAATTGAAATATAAATCTAGTTTAAAAAATGAAAGTTACAGCAAGAAATATAATTTACTTTATGAAAAAATTGTTTTGCTAAAGAATGTAAATTTACATATAAGTTTCACATACAAAAAAAGATTTTTAAAATAATTTTCTGAGCTAAAAATATTTTATATATTCTTAACTTAAAAAATTATTTATTTTTCTATCTTCCATCTTTCAAGTATTAATCATTAAAGTAAGTATTAATCTTTCAAATATTTGGTGATTATGATAATCAAGTCTTAAAGTTCCATCATTAAAATAACCATCAGTATAAAGTGAAAATATTAAAATCACAAACAAAATACTTTTCAGATTATTAAACCATTAAAAAAAATAATAATACAAACCTTTCAAATAACTTTTAAGCAGGGTACATTTGGATTTTGAAGTAGAGATAATATTATTATTTGTTAATTTATTTAGGTTCAAGAAATTAGAAAGTAAATTTACAGTCTTAGATGAATCAGAGTTTTGTGAAAGTTGCTGATCTTGAGAGAGATTTTTATTACACATAGAAGAAGATGGAGAATTTAAAATAGTATCTTTTCTAACAGCAGTATACTTTCTTAAATTTTTATTTGGTAAAACAGATAAAATTCCAGTTTCATTTTTTTCATTGACTCTCTTTTCAAAAGTAAGTTTAGAAATTTTTTCCATATATGAATATTTCTCATTGCTATCAATAGTATTAAGTTCTTGATCTCCCAAGCTCTTATTTCCTTCAAGCCATGTCTCTGGAAGGTATTCCTCAACAATAAAGTTATTATTTTGTGAAAACCTGTTTGTGTTATTTGAATCAGAACTGTTTAGGAAACTATTTATTTGATAGTCTCTTGTTTCTTCATCAATCTGAGAAGAAGTAGTAATTTTACTTATCAGGTCATTTACATCACATTCGGTGTTGAGGTTTTCAGAAAAAACATTTAGAATAGTACCCTCTGCATAAGAGTTTTCTGATGGATTTGAATTACAAAGGCTTTTGTTTGAATTTAAATTCATTCCTAAGTCATTAAAGGCATTATCAACAGCAAAAATATTTTCTTTGATGTCTTTACTATTCAAAGAACAAACAGCCTTAGAGTTTTCTTTAAAATCGGAAGAGTATGAATCATCATCAAATTCTTCCAGTTTGTCATTTCTGGAATTATTTTCGAGTTCAACTTTACTGTTTTCTGATTTATAATCATCACTACAATTAGCATGGATTGCAAGTGAAGATTTTTTAGATTGTTGTAACAAACCATTTGATTTCATATCACTCAAATTGCCTTGGTCTCGATCAAATTTCATAGATTCAGTTACTGTTTTGGCATTCGTATTTGCATTGACAATATCTGAGAAATTATACTCTTCATTAGGTAACTGCAAAAATAAATAAAATGAGTTTAAACAGTTTGACATTAAAAAAAATTAACTTCTGAAAAATTTCTAAAATTAAAAAAAAATAATAAATAGTCACAGAAATTTTCATTAAAACTTTGTTGTTCATTTTTTAATCGATGAATTGTTTTTAACCGACAACAGACAGTAAAATATGTATACATATATTTGAAAGGTGTAAGGATAATCAATAACTAGGATAAAAATTTATAATAAATTCTATGTTTAATACGAATAGGATATAACTTTCAATATTAGAACTACAAGATAGCAAAGAGAAAGGCAAAGAACTATAAGCTTAATTTTAATATAATCATCAACAAAAACGTTTATTAATAAGATTTAATTAAAGTACTATAAACTGTACTGTTGTTTACCTGGAATTTTTTAAAAAAATGTTTGAATAATTATTTAGTTGCCTAAAAAGGGGGTATAACAAACAGAAGAATATGATGTAGACACCACTTAGAGAGCTAAATATATTCATTCAGTTAAATCTCACATAAATCTTTTTAAACTTGTATATAATATTAAGATAGTCTATCACTAACATTTCTAGCTTACAAAAATCATAAATTACAAAAAAGGGTATACTTACTTCTGGTAAAAGAATCTCTTTGAATATATTTTCTGTATGATTTGGAGATAATTTCATATCAGTATCCTCTAAATCTGCATCACTGAAACAAATATTATGTTAATTGTTATATTATAAAAAATAAAAATATTACTAAAATTTTGAAATCCATTTTAGTTAAAAATGTAACAATTTTGATGAATATTTACTCCAAATGATTACTCAATCCTGAACATTTCAAGCAATGAAAAGAATAGTATTTCATTAAATTAAAGATAAAGATTAAAATAATTATTTAAAAACTTACAAATATCTATGTATTAAATTATTTACAATTATAATATAATTATTTTTAAATTATTACCTTTATTAATAAGATGAATCAATTCTTTTAAGCTATATCATTACTGTTAGTATCATTTAATAAAATGAAACAGAAGTTTAAATTTTTTCCAAAGGAGTCCTTAGTATTTCATTTTCAATGTAAGTTTGCATTTACTTTTAAATTAAAAGTTAAGGTGAAAATTGATTAAAATTTAAAAATTATAGTGACTCTAAAAACTATACTGAATTTAAAATTAATTTATAACAATTGTCAAAAGATAATCAGTCATTTCAGTATAATTTACCTGAAATTAAAACTGCTTTAATAATGTTTTTAACAAATTACATACCACATTCACATAACAGTAAGAATCCAATAGAAAAACTCTCTTCAGAAATAAATTGCAGAAAAATATAGATTATGTGTCATTCTTTAAAAACTTTTAACTGTATCTTAAAGTAAAATTTTGATAAAATATACCAAGTAACCTACAAAAATATTTCCATATCTTCAAATGGAAAATTAGAATCATTTTCAAATATATCTTCAACTTCCATAATTGGCAGTTTTTTCAATAAATCAGTCAGAAATGGTCTTTTGAGAGCAACTTTTGGTAGATTAAATGGAACATATGGAACATCAAGTAACTGAAATTTACCTAGAAAAAATTCAAAAGTAATAAAAAGTAATTATATACAAAACAGACGTTTAAATAAATAAATAAATAAATAATCCTAAATCATTTTGATTTTAAACAATTTCCTGTCAGTAAGCAAAAATAAAAAACATAAGAAAATTATCCTGTATCTTTAACTGCATGCAGATAGAGAAAGAATAATTTCTGGAGGAAATAAAATGTTACCGTTTAGAGTGTTTTCTTTTAAAATTTCAAAATTCCCATCACATATGTTTTCTTCTTTCACAGAAATTTTATTATCATGAAAGCAGTCTTTATTATCATGAAGCCTACAATATCATAATATTTTGACTAAAAAATAATTCAATGTAAAATAATTTTATAATGGATATCTTAACAAATAAAAAGTCAAAATTTAGTGGAAACTTATCAAAAATTATGCATTTATAATGGAAATTATTTAAATGAGAATATTTATATTGAAAACTAAAAAACAATAATTTATAATATTTGCCCTTTTCATTTTATCTATAGAGATTACACATAAAATTTTATATTTTTTTAATTTCAAATAGAATTTTTAAAAATCAACAAGTTTACAAAGGAAAGATATTTTATTGAATATAATGTTTTGATTAAACAATATTAGTAAAATTACAGTGTACTTCACAGCAGAAATGTTAAAATTTATGTGTAAAAAATGTATTTTAGCAGAAATGTTAAAATTTATGTGTAAAAATAAAATTTTAGTGTAAAAAAATGTAGGCAAATAAAAATTGCAATACAGGCAGATCATAATACTATATAGTACTGCAATATAGGCAGATTATAATATAATACAAAATATAATAGGCCATATCATAAATTGATAAGAGCTACTTTTGAATTTTAAATTGAGATAGGAAAATATATTACCATGAAGGTTCAACTAAATTTAAATATGTGCTTCCACTTCTCTCTGATATAGATTTATCAACTTTTGTTGCTTCATCAGATAAAAATGTTTCATCGCATTGAACTTTATAGGGAAAATAATAAATTAAAATTGAATTTAAATAATAAAAAAAAATAACTGGAAAATATTCATATCACATGTGCACAAAAAAATATTTAATTTAAAATAAATTAAAAGCCAAACATAAAAATAAAAGATATGAAGAAAATAAACATTAATTTTATTTTTTATTGCATAAATTCAATGCACTTCAAAATATTATACTTGGATTAAGTAACAGCTATATTGTTTTTTAATAATTAGTATTTAAAAATTTCCTAATAAAAATTTTCTAATGATATTTTTTCCTGTATTCACAATTAAATTTTTTAAAGAATTATTCAAAACATCTTTCAACTGTGGTGAATAAATATTTAAAAATTTGGACCAGCTGAAATCATTTTCTTGAATATTTTAGATAAATGCATCCATGAAAAAAAATAATGCTGACTAAGATAAGAATTGATATAAATCAATGAAATTAGTTAATAAATAAAAAAACATAAAATCAAGAATTATTAAACAGTTGGTAGATGTCAGAAGCAGTATATAGTAAAAGTTTGGTGTAAAAATTCTTTATAAACTAATAATTTAATTATTAAGATTCAATCCAGGTAAATATGTTTTTTTTTTAATATGAATTATTTATGAGTAAGGGAGAACTTAGTTTTTAATTTAAATTTTGAGCATCTTAGCATCAAGTAAAACTAATATATAACAGAATAATACATAACAAATTGTTTAAACTAATAAATAATATCTTGTCAATATTACTTTTATTTCACTTTATTTTGCATTAAATCTGTAAACATGTATAGTAAATTTTTGTCAGCTACTGTATAATTTAGTACTTATCTTCCTTTGATAAAGAATTTTTGAAATCCTCTGCTTTTAATAACAGGGATCATTTTTTTCTAATCATGAAGGAACCCTGTCCCCAAATATAAAATGTATACGTCAATAATAAATTATACAATAAAAATATATTAAATGTACATATGACAAAAAATCAAATCATATTTTGAATATAAGGAATTACATGTATAAAGGATTTTGTTTACTTTTTTGCCATGGGAATCTATACAATTTATCTATATTTCCCAGAGTATTCAAATTTTCATTTTCAAGGAAAGTATTTTCACATATAAGTGCCTCAGTTAAACAATCCTCAAATGAGTTAGATATCTGAAAATCAGATATTAATTAAAAATTTAACATTTTCAATTTTGTATATTTGAATCAAAGCATTGCATGCAAAAATATAATAATCTAGTTTATTTATAAGTAATATTTATTATGATAAAATTATAAATAGGTAGCAAAAAGAGTAAAAATAAACTAAGTAAATAACATTCTTTAGTTATAATGCAATTCACAAACTTTTAAATAGCAAGGCTTGTTCTTTTACATAATCTAAAACTTTCTTTATTGAGTATTATTTAAATTATAACATATTGAAGAAATAGGATAATAGTTTTTTTTTTTAAAATAACAAGTAAAAATTTTGCTTGAAAAATTTATATACTTTCATAAAGTATTAATTTAAAATATTATTTTATTATAAAAAATATTAATACCTTCAATAATTTATACTAAAAGATAGTGATTTTCGAAAAATTCTTGATAATATTTATTAATAAGTAATTTTATTAAAATATATAATAATGTAAAAAATATTTGAAAAAAATATGATAATATTTGAAAAGAAGTAAAGTACTGGAATTTATAGCCTCAATGACTATTATCCCAGTTTTAATATGTAGAGAAAGAATAAAGTTTTATCAATAAAAACATATGAAGATATTTACAAAAAAAAAAAAATACAAATAATGGTTCATAGAGAAAAGATGTTAATATTAGCAAATAAAAATTCAAAACTACAAGAAATTGATATAAAATAGCACCCAACGTAAATAACTTACCTCATCATAATAATTTATGGCAAGAAAATTGCAAACTTTATATATAGGATGTACTTTGCATGTCATTTCAAAAGAATTCGTATGCGCTTAAATAACGCATAAAATTTCCATCCACTCTGAAATCAACAAGTTACGCTAATTTATATGAATACGTAAAGCACCAGTTGTAAAATAATATCTTTAAAAAATAATAAAGAACATAGGGGCCTTTTGACATTAATAAATCATGTAATTAAAGGGTATTCATAAGGAAATTGAAAGAAAAGATTTCGAATTATTTAACACAATCAAAACACTAAAATTGATTGGCTTAATTATATCAACTATAATACAATCTTAAACATAACATTTATTTATTAATTTTTATTCATTTTATTAAAGATACGATTTAAAAAAATTCAAAGAAGAAACAAAACTTACCATGATATCAAATATAAAGTAATTCGTAATTTAACAGTTCTGAAATCTATTTCCTCAAATATCGTCTGCTAAGTTTGCGGCTGCTGTTAAGGATAAAATATTTCCTATCATAAAAACTAAATTAAATAAATTACCATTAAAATTTATAATATGTATAAAAATAAATACACGATGCAAAAAAAAATCATTCAGTTCGTATTTATTTAGTTCATCAAAATTATTTATTCGGTCCAAAAGTTGAAATTATTCTTTTAAAAGTATAAATGGAAAAAATGGAGTGGTGCTGCCATCTACTATTCATATATTTAGCTAAATGAAAAGATAGTGCAAATCAAGCGAATACCGCAGGAAGAAAGGAAATTCCAGAAATAGGAAATGTTTTCGCCATGTCTCCACAGAATAGCCATTCTTTTTTCTGTGTAATGCCAGAAATTCTTCAGTAGTATCTGCACTGTTACTGTGGGTAAGAAACAATTGTGGCTAGGGTTGAAATATACATATTTAAAAAAAATATTGTACATTTTAAGCAGAGTAGATCATATCAATTTATGCTATGCACCAGGTTTATAAATCATCTCTGAAAGAAATTGAAAAGATCACGAGTCGGTATCAATCGAGTCTAAAAGATGATACCAAATACCTGATAGTTTTTGAATTAGCTTTCTATATACCTTTCAGTTTTCTATATACCTCATATTTTTTCGCACGAGATAAAATATCAGATTGATATTGTATCATCCAACCTAATTCAGTGGCTGACTAGACAAGCTGTCTGTTTGCCCAATGAAAAGTACATATGCCAAAATATACGCCCCCAAAATACGCCAAATACAAGGTACCTAAAATAATGAATTTAGTGGTAAATTTTCTGTCCATTGCTTTTGATGGAATTCTTATTTTTTTAAAATATAATGTGGTCACACAACTAAAGTGTTATAAATGATTTACTAGTTAGACGGTTACACAAAAGGAATAAACCATATCTGTTTGAATTAAGTCCAGTTGCCAATGGCAACAAGCTGATTCACGGTAGATATTGATTACATTTAATTTCATTTAAACCAGATAAGCACAACCTATGGCCCGCGAGCCAAAATTGGCTCGCGAATATTGTTAATAAAATAAGACTAATTAAAAAATGAAATGAGACTTTTTCAAATAAACAGGATAAAAATCTGATACGAAAACGATTCTACATCTGAATAAATAATTTGCAGTTGTTCTTCAAGTTTATTTACTTTTTAATACGCGGCTTTTCAGTTTGTTCCCTTCATAGCTACCTGCGAGAACGAGTTTTCGTATTGAAGAAGCCCGCGGACGTGAAAAATTTCCCCACATGAAAATACAGTATGAGGATCAAGTTCAAAGCTTGCGTAAAGCATTTGATGGTCGGTTTTCAGATTTTGAAAAGTGCCAAACAAAAATTAATGTACTTTCTTCTCCAATTTCTATTGATGTAAATCTAGTGGATGAGAGTATGCAGTTAGTCTTAATTTATTTACAGAATTCTGATTTTTTCAAAAATGAATTCAAAGAAAAACTGATATTAGAATTTTATAAAGATTTACCTAAGGAATTTTTGTGCCTAATGCAAAATGCAGCAGCATTTGCAACTTTCTTTGGCAACACTTACATTTGTGAGCAAACTTTCTCACCAATGAATTTAAACAAATCAAAAATAAGAAATAGAATAGCAGATGAGAACCTTTCTGCTGTTCTACGCATTGCCACAATTAATATTAAGCCCAACATAAAATCAATAATTTCAAATAATCAGACTCAGCCATCTCATTACTTTTTAATAATTTCGATTTTTAATTTTTTAAAAAATTTAAATTGAGTATAGTTACCAAAAAGTTTTCCTCTGTTATTCTATTTCCAATTTGCTCCATTTGGTAGGAATCTTTTTTTTTATGTAAAGTATTTTAATCACATCTATAATGTTTGTGTTTTATTCCTTTATTTTTTACATAATGTGTGCATGAGTAAAATAAGTAAAGTAATAGTTGTAATTCATGCGTATTGCCCCCAAAAATAATGTTTTCTATTTATAGCATGTTTTAACATTCACGTGCTACTTTTGCCCTCGTCATGATCCCTTTTCATATTTTGGCCCTTCATCCTGAAAAGGTTGCGCATCCCTGATTTAAATCATTCATTTAAATAAAATTCATGTCCATGATTTTGTCAAAATCAAAAGAAAATAAAGCCATGTTACTTTAATAACCTTACAAATGCTCTGTCGTTGTCTATATGAACTTTTCTAATAGACATCAATATACAACGTTAAGACATCATATTGCTATATTGTGTCCATTTCATCTATCTCCTAAATTTCGCAATATCAATCTTTTCATTCGTTCCGGAAACTACGTAATATTAAACAGAATCTTTCTTTAGCTTTCAACTATGAGGGGGGGATTACGTGACTAAATATATAAAAAAAACAACGGAAATGATTTCAGTTTCATTCCCAAAAATGAAAAGTATTGTTGCGAAATATGCTTATATGTTTAAAGGTTAACTAAATTTAGACTCAAAATATTGCCGCAACCAAATTTAAATATATGAAATCTTTTTTGAGCGCGAATATTTTCAAAAATTATCGCAAAAAAAACATCAAATCAAGCTTGTTTTTTATTAATTCAAATTACAACTTTTTAAAAATTGTAACTAGCTTCGAGATGCACATTTTTACCTTTCATAGTACAGACAACCAAATTTGATAGCTTTAGGTCAAACAGTTTGACTTATAGAAACACACGCACGCTCAAACGTACACAAACAAACATTCATCTTTATTATAAGTAAAGAGAGAGAAAAAGAGCTAAAAGAAATAGACAAAAATTAATATCAGATTTCCTTTGTTTATGATAACTTTCAAAAGATATTTTACAAAACCATTCTAACAAGAATATTTTCAAAATGTTTAATTTGCTGTGTGTTATTACCAAGTTTGAATTAAGTTACTTCCAGAACGGCTCTCATCTTTTTTGCAACTGAATATAAGAGAGCGGCTTGTCCTGGAGGAACTCTTTCCAGAATATCATCTGTCAAAACTAGCCATAACATAGTAGCTTGGAATTTCTCTTCAACACGATTGAAACCATTATAATGAAAATGCCATACTTCTGCTTCGCACCAAGCCTGATCGGTATTTGTGGCCTCGTCCAAGTAACCTCTCTTGATACAATCCGAAATGAAAGATAACTGACTCATCTCCTCGTCCGATTCTTTATCAAACTCTCTTGATACCGACTCTCGTTCTCTTGAAATAAGTTTCTTAACTTTGGCAAGAGATGATTTCCTCAAATTATCCAAAATGGCCAGAGATCTTCTGGAACTAGGAGATGCAACTACTTCTGGTTCGGGAATTTTGGCTTCTTCCTCTTCTTTTGACAATAACTCAAAAAAAGCGACCATGTCCTCTTCTGAATTCCAACTGCTATCACAATGAAACAGAGGTTGAATAGCAAAGTATTTATTTTCTGTCGATACATACCCACCAGGTAAAGTCACATCTGAATTTGGCAAATAAAGGACTACATCTAAGTAGTTGCGATGAGTAATCATTTCGGTTTCATGCCATCTAGTGATAACCACGAACATATAATGATTAGGCCCCCATTTTGGCAGAGCTCCTTTGCCTCTGAGGCCAGTCCGACCAAAAGGGTTGACAGGCAAACCTTCTGCATCTAATTCATATTCAAATGGTCTACCGAAATTTCCAACAATCCAAGATTTGCGGTCCAAACTCATTCCAGCAGGACTCAGAGAAGTTTTGTTCCATTTGAAAACAGGCATTTGAAAATCCTCACCTTCAATCTCACGTTTCATTTGAATGTCTATATCCACAAAGGTTCGCAGTTCAGAAGGAAAGTCCTCCTTCGGCATATTATAAGCAATAGGATCATAACTTTTCCAGGAACGATCCCAAGTCACACGATTGTCCGAGACAGGAAATCGGGAGATATTTGTGAAAGGATAAGGTGATATCCTAGAAAATATTTGGGGTACATTTTTAGCCATTAGACGTTCCTTCAGAGATACTTGCATCATACTACTTGTTAAGTACTTGTGAGCGTATTTTACTTGGATTTGTAGCTTTAATAACATAGATTCCAAATCTGTTATAGATTCTCTTTGCTGGCGAAACGCATCTATTAGAGAAAAGATTTGCACCATGTGGTCTTTTGATTTATCATCCTCATCACTGTCTTCATCGAATTTCATACCATATTCTGAAGCTAAACCTTTCCAATATACATAATCATTTTCATCTAGTAATAATTCCTCATCTTTCTGGAACTTTTTAGGTCGAAAATAATCTCGCAGATACTCAAACAGCATTATGCAATAACTTATTGGGCTGAATGGAGCTGGAAAAGCAAGGCGATTGGCAAAAGTTACAACCAGTTCATACCTTTGATACTTCCAAATGTAGGTTCCTAATGCTCCCATTTTCATCTCTGTATTGCTGAAGAGAGCAAGCAGTATTGTGAGCAGAACAAGTTTAAGGAAAAGAAAATACTGCAAGCCAAAAATATAAGGCCAGAAACCAGGATTGGGACACTCAGGTAGATAATATCTACCAACTTTGCAAACATTTTCGGGTATTCCTAAGAAACCATTCTTATTTTGATTTCGTGGCAAACGAATGCATTTTGGATCAGGAACTCCGAAATGCTCGGCTGGTGTGAGGAAAAAAGCAATCATAGCATCGAAAAAAGTTCTTCTGACAAGTTCTCCGTTAAGAGGATAATCAGGATAAATGGTTGCATGTATCACGATTCCGTTGCTTATCACAATCAAAGCTGTGACGCGCATAAAACCTGTAAAATCCACCAACGCCATCCTTTTAATGCGACGCAACATAGGTCCAAGAGCAGGAGAAATTGGATAGGCTATAAAAATGACTCGATAGTAAAAATATAACAGAGCTATACATAGCATGACTTTAGAATTATAAGGAGATATAAAGGATGGATACCAAGCAATTCTACTTAAAACATAGCAAAATAAAAATACGGACATGAAAACAATTTCAGTTGACTTGTATACTAAAGACATGCTTGAATACTTTTTCCCAAGAGTTATGACTTGATAAATAGAATCCATTATAATAACAGAAGTCCAAAAGCATGTGAGGAAATCAATATATAAACTGCCACAAGCTGGCCAAATAACAGCCAAACTGAAGAAAAATAAAAATATTAAATAGAATACTTGTGAAATCCAAAATTTTGATATAGGAGCGGTATATAAAAAGTAAAGCTTCTGTCTAAAATTATACTGTTTAGGTTTTATTTTATAAGACGATATACTTTTTTTAGATCCAGAGCTTTTGTTTACAATAGACGAAGGATTTCTAGTAGCTTGAACTTTTAATTGCTGTCCATTGTCAACACCAAAATCTATCCATAAATACATAGGAAAAATTAAAAAATTCGTTAGAATTATTTTCATCCATAATGGAATAGTTACATCTCCATAAGGTAAATCCCTCACTTTTATGTTCCCCATAAACATATTGTCTAGATATTTCTGACAACAAGAATTGGCTATAAATCTGCGATCTTTTGCAAAAGCTGCTATTTCAATCAAAGGTTTGTAACACCATATCGGATTCCTTTCACATAATAGGTCTAAAGCTCTGGGAGGAAGAGTATCATAACATTTAGTTATTACGTCTGTAGCAATAACACTAAATTCTTCCGATTGTTTCTCCATTTCGTTTTTTAAACTTAAATCACTCACATACGGAGCGAGGTTGCGGAGTATCATGGAAGATATCAGAGCTAAGTGAACTGGTTGCTCTGAGAAGGTCCAAATATTTTTTACAAGATTCACTCTATAAGAAAGTATGCCCCACAACGTTAACACAGCAACTGCTTTTCTTTCTGCCTGCTCAGGGGTACGATTATCATATATTCGGCGAGAAAACCAATCTAACTCATAAGTATTTATCAAAGATGGTACACCAGTAAGGTCTTCGAGAAGCAAAACAAGTTTGTTGTCAATGAAATGCCTGGATAATTCAGTTGTTGAACCATATCCTAATACACTTTCCCAAATAACACTTCTAAAGAACTCGCGACTTAAAGAATCTTGAAACAACTGAAGCAAGGTTTTGCTGTCGAGAAATCTATGTAACACAAATCCCCGACTGAGGAAAATCGAAACGAACTGTTCTCTTTGAGGCTTAGTAAGTGCTCTGAAAAATGTTTCATTATCAATATGGAATTTGCTCGTTGGATCTTGAGCCAAAATATTTCTTGAAGCTACATTTGGGCTGTTCCAATCCATAGC
This sequence comes from Argiope argentata, assembly GCA_026289955.1. Taxonomy (NCBI): domain Eukaryota; kingdom Metazoa; phylum Arthropoda; class Arachnida; order Araneae; family Araneidae; genus Argiope; species Argiope argentata. Next base: position 2,917,174 of record JAOUZG010004552.1, on the reverse strand, counting down.
TAAAAACAGATCATTCTTTATTTGAAAACTGTCCTTAATTTTTTCCGTTTCCACCGATTTGAATAGGCTTCTCAAGAGATGAGATGTAAGTGGCATGAATTCATCTTCTAAATCTCGAAGCGTTAGCAGGGTTAGAAAAACTTGCTCTTGTTGCTTAAAGTGTCGAAAACAATCGAATATTTTTTCACAAAAACTTTTTTCCGAGAGGTTGAATTTTGACATGTTTGGATAAAATTGGCTTATCTTCTGACATAGCAATGGTTTAAGGATGACTTCTGTGAACTCTGCAATATTGGAATTATCTGGACGGCAAGTAATATGATGGTATGCAAAGGCTAAAAGATCAGCCAGTCCTCCACTTCCTTCAACTACGACGACTGGCAGGCGATTCTTTAAGAGACCTAAAACTAAATGAATATCGGAAACTTCCCCTTGAAAAAGAAGCGTTATGATGGGAGTCTCATAAGTTCTAACTGAATCCGAGTTGGAATCCATTTCTCCCTTCCGTTCAAAACGCAGTTTCTCTCTTAGACATTTTGCAAATCTCAGCACAAAATTTTGAACTTCTTTGTGCCGCTTATTATGGTCTTTAACAAAAATAAAGTAATTGAAATATTTACTTATTGTATGCTTTTCATTTGTTGTATGAAATGCACTTGGGTTCGATACATTGTTTGTTGGCTCCAATTTATCGATGAAATTTAAAGAGTCTAAAGAGCTTATGCCTATCAAACCCGTTTCTGGAAAAGAAGAAACACTCATCTTGTGCATGCTTTCTAGAAGAACTCGTCTGCGCGATAATTCATTCGCTAATGCCAAGCTCAAATCTTTGCAAAAACCTGAATACACACCATTAGTGCATAACCACATTTCTGTTGTGTTTAAAGCTGTTATAAGACCATTCACAAGCAAATTTTGGATCTTCCGGTGATTTTCAGACAAAGATTCCTTCGTCGGAGCTATGACGAAAAGTAAGATTTTTGGCAGTGGAGCCTTCCATTCATCGACGAGCAAAGATAAAATATCTTCCACAGAAGTATCATGTTCAGCCAACGCAAAAGGCATATGTTTCACATCAGATCCATGTTGACCAAAATACAACCTTCCTGAAACAATTTCTTCAGGTTGCGTTTTAACTTGCGATGTATCTTCAAATAGTTCATCAAAAGTCTTTTTATAAGTAATAATTCTTTCAAATGGACAAGCACCAAATTCCACATTAACAGCCATTTTTATTCCTTATCCACGTTATGGCGTGCTGTTACTTTCAAATATTGAAAAATAGGTTATGGATTTAGTGGAATAAAAATTGCAATCCAATTTACATTTCCAATTTATCTTACCTAACACTTACACAACCAACTTCTCTAAATTAATTTTAGCACGGAAATATTATTAAGAATAGAATTTAAAAATTCCTTACGATAAAAAAATATATAAAGAAGAAGAAATATGTTCATTTCACTTCAGTTCAGTAGTGCTTTGATATTTATTTTGTCGTAAGGAAGAAGATTTGAGTTTTGCCAAATGAAAATATATTATGAAGAAATAGAAAAAGGTGAAAACTTTTTAAGTTATCTTGTTGCCATGGAAATATTTTTGAATATTTTTTCTTATAAATTTAATATTAAAAGTAATATTTGATTTAAGCAAATTTACCCCCAAATTTCGAAACGGTGTATGCTTTTGCATTGCTTTCAAATTGGTTTTAAAAAAACATCGAAGAATTTTTAAATATTAATTTTGATTGCTTCTAATTTTAAAATAACACGAAGACAACAACCAAGAAACTTCATCGTTTCAATAATTGTCATCCATGAAGAAAAAAAATTAAATAAAAAAAAAGAAGCACTAAGTGAAAACAAACATGCATGCACAATTTTTTTAAAGTTGCAAACGATAAATTTTTACTTTCTCTTGAAGTAAACAACATAGAAGAAGTATCATAAACATCAAAATATTCAATCTACTGATTTAAAATTTTCAGCACGTTTTAGAACTCCATGAATCGGAAAATGCAATTTTATGTTTTCTTATAGAGAAAATATAAAAGAGCCATATATGAGAGTCTTCTTGTTTTTAAAGCCCTTTTTTATATTCTGTGCATAGCCTTTCATCTACTCCCTCGAAGGTAAAAATTTAAACCTCAAAGTTTTGATTTTTAAAACGAATAAATGGCAAAAAAATAACTTTTGAATAATGAACCAAATTGCTAACATATGAGCATTTTTATTCAAGCCCTCAAGTATTTTGATATCTTTCAACAGGAACCTTTTTGCTCCAACCGGATAATAGCCTTTGTCGCTATATTCCTCATTGTTTATATATATTCAAGAATAAACCCAAATCAATTTTTTAAAAAAATTATATAAAAGGTAAAATATATACAGTAAAATAAAAAATGAAATCTACGATCTTAAATTTCAAGTTATGTGAAAATATTATTATTTTTAAATCATTATCTTTCTTAATAAATGTAACCAGCTTAAACCGGTTTGAAACAGTTACGGGACTTTTATATCGGTCTCTATCCTCCCCCCTGACTCTCTCTATATAATGATAATTTCTTTAAATTTTCAGTTTCAATTTTTTGAGCTGGTCAAGTTTTAGAGCTCGACCAATTTTGAGATTTTAAAAAATATATATTATTATTATTATTAAATATTAACGCATACGTAATCTGATTGTCTCGTGATTGTTTTCAATCGATTTAAACTGGTTAATGACTTAATTTAAGACAATTTGTAAGAATTCCAAGAAAATGTATAATATTTAAATCAAGTTGCAACTTTTGATGGAAATAAATCGCCAAATGTGACAACCTTCTGCATTATTTTCTAATAAACCTAAGAGTGAAAAGTTGATGCCTGATAATCGATAAATCGCCAATTTGTTGCCTACGTTTTTTGAGGCTTCAGAAACCTCAAACTAAAACATGTTCTCATGAGATAAAGACAATACGAAAAGAAGCACTTGCAATGCCATTTTAAAAATAAGGATTAAAAAATAATGCAAGCAAAAGAATTAAAGCACGTGCAGCAACTGAAATTTTCTGAAGTTGACCATTTTCCCAAAATGCTGCCATTAATTGTTTCTATTCTTTCATTTATTTAACTAGTTTCCTTCAAGCTATTAAATTTTGGCCCACGTTCACTTTATTATTTTCAAAATAAGGAAGGAAGGAAGGAAGCATAGAAGTTTGAAGACTTAAAGGCTTTTGAAAGCGGTTTCAGTTGATTGTCTTTATTTTACAATGAAAGGAAGTATTCAAATTAACTTGTTCTTTTTGCCAAGGATTTTGTTGCTGTTTTCTTTTTACTTCTTGATTGCTTTCTATTTACTTCATGAAGGAAACAGGTAAAATGTATCAACTTTTCCTCTTAGTATTAACTTTTCTTTTGACCATGTTGTTCCACACAATTGTGACAGTAAAAGATTTTAATAATGATTTTATTTCATTAAATGCATTCAATAATAAATTTAAAAGTCCACAAGTTATTGAAAAAAATTTAAAGTGCTAAATTCAAGAATGAAATTTTTTAAATATTATTTTCTCGTATTATTTTTAATCGAATTATTATCATATCTAAGTCTGATTCTTCAAATAAATCCTTTTCTATTGCAAATACATACAAAAGGGAAAAAGTTAACTGACACTTTAATATTTCAAATATGAAATTTACCGAACGAGAGAAAATTATCTTAACAGTAAAATATTTAGTTTGTACAGCACAAAGGTTAAATATAATGTTATAAAAATGACAGAAATGCGAAGATTTTTAAGTCAAACTGAGACGCATGATACTTCTATCTGTTCTTATTGCCATTTTTAAAACGTTTTTGTTAGATTCTATGAAAAACTGGTTCACAAATTTAAAAAAAAGTCCAACTTTTTTATCGATTGTGCAAGGAAAATGTTTGTGCAAAATGTTTCAGTTTCTTCACTCGATAAAAGTTTGCGACAAAGCAAAAGCATTTCATCTGTGCGGCTATCTCATGATGGAGAATGTCAAAGTCGCCAAGACTGTAGAGAGTGTCAAGGTATGCACAAAGCTATGGCGAAGATTTCTATATATACTTTAAAGAATAGCAGCTATTGAAGTAAAATGTCGAAATCACATAATTACAGGTGCGGCGCGTGAAATTTTTGATTAATAAACATTCGCCAAATATTCCACCATCAAAGTGAATATGCCAATTATTTAAAAAAAAAAAAAACCTTCATGGTAAAAAAATATTATATTATTAACTATTAATGAAAAAATGGCACAACAATAAAAAGTTTTCGAAATGTTCAAATAAACTGTTGAGACTCTTCTAGAAAAGTTTTATGATATAATTAATCAGAGTGAAAAAAAAATTGAATCTATGATCAGCAATTTGCTAACGTTGTTAAAATACAATACTACGGTGGAAAGTTTGAAACTTAACTTTTCCTTAAAATACTTTTTATTTTCTTTCTTTCTTTAAGCATGCTTTTTTCTTCTTCTTTTCCAATCGTTACTTAGCCTTTTTATTTTTGTGTGTATGGACATTTATTCAGTGGAATTGCAAAGTTCTTTAAAAAAAATCTTTACAAAAAATACATAACATTCCTCCTTTTTCTATATGAAAATTCTGGAACTTTCTTGGGTTATTTCTTGATTCAAGAATCCTCTCAACTCATTTTTTTTTCTATTCAAACAGATTAGATCGTCCTGACGGAGGTCTAGTTATAAATATCTTCCAGACGGCAATTGGAAAAATTATTCAAACAAGAATTTCTCCAAATATTAAGATAGATGTTAACAATCGAAATTATCTACAATGATCTGACATCTATTACTCAGGTAGCACAGCCTGTTGCACAATATTGAGATATATTATATGATATTAAACTATATTCCACAATATAAAACAATATTGCGAATATTGATCAATATCATACAATATTTGAGTGCTACAAGGGTACCCAATTTATATGCTCCTCAAGCCTTAATATAGCAATAAAATGGTGCACAAAAGCCTTTTTTAAGGTTACATTTTCATACACACTTTGGTGATTTTAATCTATATCACTTTTTGGGTTCATATCATTTGTCGGAATGAAATTTGCAAAATATTCTTTTCCTAGTTCTATTTCCAAAACAAAACCTCCTCCTATTATTAAAATTGTCTTTCAAGAAACACTTAACTAAGACCTACCAAAATTATTTTATTATTTTCAAAAAATAAATCTCAAATGCAATTTATCACTTCTATATAAACTCAATCCTTTAGATATCGAATTCATTCTATTAATTCCATCTTTATGGCTATCTTTAGAAATCTGTCTTGCGTTAATAAGCTTGCAATTTCAAGAAAAATCGTCTATTATTAACATATAGTTTATCTAACCTTCATGTCTTGGAAAATTTATTTATCAAATCTCCGAGCGTTCTTGATTTAACTTTCAGAACAAATTTCAACCAAAAAAATTCGTACTAGTATGAGCTCCACGGCATTCAAATATTGGCTGGAATGAAGAAGTATTATTTCACAAAAATGGTAAATGAGTCTTACCAATACTTTGAGGGGATTGCTATTGAAGATATAATCTCCTCTTATGAAAAACCCTCGCTTCAAATTCTGGACCAAATTTATCGGGATAGCAAGTACCAAGCTTAAAGAGGTATTCCGTTCATTCTTCTCCTTGCCATGTGGCTTAAAAATAGAAAAGATATAACAGCACGCCTAAGTACCCGGCTGATCACCTAACTGTACTGAATATATTTGGTCTTTATAACAACTAATTGTCTCGCCTGTAACCAAGAAAATGACAATGCACGAATTCTCACGTTTTGTTTGAAGTATTCAACTCAGAGAACAAATCTTTGAAAAAAGCTCACTTTCAATCAAAACTCACTTTCCAAAAAATTTCACCTCTTAAAATTGTGATCCAAATTTTTTTTTTCTCCCATAAGCGTTTTCTATAAATATTTCTTTTTTCACCGAAATTTTTGATATTTATTAGTTATTTACAAACAACCGTTACAAAAACGACAATTCAATGCATACATAAAACATCGTGATTAAATAATAATAAATAATTGGACTTCCAAAAAAAAAAATCTCAATCATCACTAATAGTAATCTAAATAATAGCGAACATCGAAAAGTTTCAGAGAGAAGGAAACAAATTATAATATATTATAAAGCGTATTTCTTAAATGTGTAAACATTATATAATTTAAGCAAATAAACAAGAACTAAGTACTATGTCAAAATCAATGTACTGTGATTAATATTTCTCATATACATAAAAACAATAATTAAAAAATATATATTTTTTAAAAAATCTGATGATTTAAAAAGAAAAATGCAGAGACTTGAAAAGAAAAATCTTAAAATTTATGTTTATTAACTAGTTTAAAATACAGTGCAATGCATATCAGTAAAACAATTTATCATAACTTCATGACTAAAGTCTATTATGAACAATCCAGAAAACTCCCGCTTTTCTACAAAAATATTCAAGTGACAGTACAATATTCATTACTTCAAGTGACAGTACAATATTCATTATTTTAATGTTAAGATTAGTTTCAATTTCATTTTCTATTAAGTACAATCAAAATATGATTAATGAGTAATAAATATTTGTATTTGTTTATTTTTACGACCTCCAAATTTACTTGACGATTTTTAGATTGCGCCATGATAATGGGTGGATTTTTAAATTACGCCGAAATCGCCAAATTCCCCTTACACATAAAATAAGATGACTTCCTTGGCTATTTCAACACCTCCTAAAGAAAAATAGAAATTGTAACGGAACTGTGGCAACGTCACCTAGAGGAAACATCAGCGCCACCTAGATCAGTATCCACCTAGGCCACCATAGCCAGTCGACCTCCAGCCAACATAGAGAGAGCGTCTCGATTGAGGATTGTCTTTTGTTTTTCGTAAATGTCTTAATTGTTTTCGTTATGTTGTCCCTTATGTTATATAACTGTTTGTGTATGTGTTTATGTTTAGTAAATGTCTACAAATAAATAATGTTAAAAGCTAGCCGTGGTAGTTATTGAAGACAGTTATATATTTCTGACGCCCAACGTTTTGGACCAGTGAAATATGTTAGGAATCCCAATTTGGTTTTTAAAAAAGCTTTTACCCCGAGTTTAAGTTTAGTTGCTGGAGATCGGCTCACTTTTGCTTTCAGATTGACTACCGGTCAAAGTGATTCCCATGTTCTGGAATATTGTCGTATGCTGCTAGCATACCGCTAATCATAGCAAAAAGAATTTGATAAGTATCTTTTATGTTATTGTTTATTTTGATTCTTAAATACTTTTCACTTATTACAGTAAAAGTAATTATAATTTACATAAATCATTTTAGAAAAAGCAACGGCTTTCTTAATCAAGAGTTGTAAATTTGATTTTTTTTGTTGTTGTTTGTGTGTATTTTGAATTGATTATTACAAAATTAAATTTCCCTAAGAAGCGTTGCATATTTTCAGAAGATCGTCAATACCAAGTCGTCAGTTGCTGAATTGGAAATGATTTACATTTTTTCTTTTTTTTTGGCGATTTATCATGGAGCCGTAATAATAAACAATTACATGCAAATGTAGTATTTCAAAAATAAATTTCTACAATATTGGGAATGTTTACAGCATTTGTGAAGATATTGCACAGAAAAATAATCGTATTTCATAGTATTATCATGCCTACTCAGCTATATTTTTAGACATATTCGAATATTAATTGAGAATTCAGCTCCATTCACAATATTTCACAAATATACAGATGTATGTACATACATAGAATATTACAAAACTAAAAATCTATTCTGTTTTCAATGTATCCTTTTTATAAAATCTTCACAAACAGTAAAACAAAAATAAAATTTTTAACATCTATAACCCAATCATCTTAAAGAAAAAAAATGCCCCAATTTAAAACACGGTTCCATTTTATCATATTTCAAATACCAGTTTCAACAAAATAACTAAAACTTTAAAAGAATTGTGGATTTTAAGTAAATAAAGTTTAAACCGAAAATTTAAAAATAATAAGTAGAAATAGTCTATAATCTATAACTGCTATCTCCATTATTAAAACAGGTTTATGAGAATATGAAAATCATTTACCAGAAATCATAAAAATTCCTACGTTGTAGAAATAAATATGAATAAATTAAAATAGAAAAAAAAAATGAATCTATAAATTTTTTTAAAAATAATTCTTATTAAAAATAACAATTATGTGCAATCTTTTAAGGAACTATTTTCTATTACAAAAGGTATTTTTGAGCATAGGAACTTAAAAAATAAATATTACGTTTCAAAGAAATACCACAAAAATAATTGATTTTAAGATAACTAAATAGCAAAAAACTAAAAATGTGCAATTTAATTTATTTATGAAGAAAAAAAATCCCTTATTTTCAACATACAAATGCTAATATGATTGTTGATTTTAATCAGTTGGGTGGGAGGCTTATAATAAGAAGGGGGTAGAATGTCAAAGAACAAGATTTTTTTACTTTTGCTTCTTCTAATGAAATCTATTTTTTAAAAAAAATATTATAAAGCAATTTTTTAAAGTATTTTTAATCAAAAAAGAAAGTGAAAAAAAAAAGATTTATAATACCCTTTAAAAAAAAATTTGGTTCAATTTAATATCAAACCCTTTAATTAAGATTAATGACATTTCTAGAATTCATTTTCTTATCTCTGTGCATGCAGTGTTTAATGTAAGTTAGAATTTAAAATATAACCTTATTTCTACACACACATTTTTATTAACGGCAGATTGATTGATATATATACAGTCACTGAATACTTTTGTTTCCCAACCAATTTTTATGGTTCTAACCACCCACAATGAAAAATAAAATACATTTAGTTTCGAATTTTACTTTCACATTTAAAGTGGTTTCACTGTCATTTTTCTTTAATAGCATTTTTTAACATTCACTTAAATAATCAATTTATACAATTTTTTTAAATATAAAACCAAAATAAAACTATATCTGTTGTTATCACAAACTCTTATTAAAAATTTTTTAACATAATTACTGACCATTAATAAAACTATCATAAAATGCTTTCTCTGCATTCGAATCTATGCTATATGATTAGCTATTTTATAGATACAGAATCATTTAATATAAAAATGGCATTAAGTAGCATATTTGTACTTTATTTTATTTTATATCTAATCTTATCTGAGAAAACTTGCGAGAACAACACCAACATTGCAACCATCTATGCAATTATGTTACACCAATACAAATACTTGGCAAATATTTGCCAGAGTAGTCAAACACTTAAACTTTCAATTTAATATAGCTTATATTGTCTTATGCCAAGGCTAGAATTCAATAATATTCTTGCATCCCAAAGATTGGAGTTAAATCAAGCGACACAAATATCACTATACAATTATTACTGTTTGATGTTTAGCTGCACACGGTCTTGATATCACATTCTCTTTTTTAATAAACAAAGTGCAAAATGAATTCCCAAATTAAATTTTTACAACACATTCAAGATAAATTTGATTTGATTCCTTTACAGTACCTTTTTTTCTTCTTCTTATAACCGGGAATTCTTTTTATTACAATACAAACTATAAAAAATTATTATACATAGGCAGTAGTTTATTTCAACTTCATTCTAAGAAAATTTTGGTCTAAAATGCATAATATGTTGAACATTAAAAAGAATAATACAATAACATATTTACAAATCTAAGACTATTTCTAAAATTTAATTATTTACAATTGTACAACAACTTATGGAATCTTATTTTAGTTACAAAAGATGGCAATATTTTTTTAAAAAATAATATACATAAAACTTCCACTTGAAAGTTTATTCAGCAGTCATCACCAAATGGGCATTATGTTCATTACAACTAAAAAAAACTGCATTACAAGCAAGGAAACAAAATTTAACACATTGTTAGCAGGATATTTCTCCAATTCCAAGATGGACAGCCGTCAATTTGCAATCAAAATTACATTTTAAATTGAACAAAACTTCTTCCAAACTGGACCTTTAATTGGAGTTAGAAATCCTTCTTTTAATTAACAATAATCATACCCAAGATTAAATTTTAAAATGAAATTTTCTACATTTTTTAGAAGACAGTAAATTTTTTCATACTTTTTTTTACAACATAATTTATTTTGTAAAAATTGCCTTGGTTTTGGCATAATCCTAACAGTAGCATGACATGAAAGGAAAGACAATTATGACTTTGGCTTATTTGTAGTATTTGTAGTTATGACTTTGGCTTATTTTCACATCTAAATCCCCAAATAAAATGGTACCCAAACAATATATTTAAAATTTAATAATGCACAATATGTTTCTATACTTTAGTGATAAAATAATGTTCGCTTTCCTTAAACAAAGTTTTTAAAAAGGAATTGTTTATCCCTCAATTTGGCATGAAATGAATGAATTATATTTAATAAGATGCACCATTAATATTTGATAAATAAAGCTTGCATATGCTTCTTAGTCCTGAACTTCAAAGTCTACTTGCAACTGCACGGTTTTAGAAAAATATATTTTTATCATGATTAAAATAATTTTCTTTATATACCTCAAACACTGACATCTAGATTTTAAGGAACATCCCTGCTCAGAGATATGGCATAAAACCACTAAGATTTTTTTACAATAACTCAATGGATAATATAAAAATTAAATCTTCAGCAATGCATGTAATCTAATATTAAAAATAAGTAAAGTATGACTATACTTTTTAAAAGTAAACAAAAGTGTAAATCATCATAAAAATAATTTATTTTTGCTCTCCAAATAAAAGGTGATGTGATCAACTTTGCCATAAATGATGATTAATTTGTTGTTATTTTCCAATTTAAGTTCATATAACCCAGATTTTATGCAAAGTTATTATATTATTATGGTTGAAAAGACAATGCTAGGATGCTCTACAAAAAGCATGTCAAACTTATTTGGAAATTCCACCCATGTAAAATATTTTAGTGAAAATTCTGTAACTGCAACTTCATTAAATATATTCCAATAATCAAAACATTTACAAGCATTTATTGACCATGAAAACCAAACATGTTATTAAATGATTATTCATGCAATGTCTACGAACTGATGACTTATGGTCAAAGTTAAAATATTTTATTCATTTTTAGCACAAATATTTATACAGTAATCAAAAGCTAATTATAATATCTATTAGATTTATATTCTTCCTTTCTATTACTTAATAAGAACATTTTGATTTAAAGAAATAAGTTTAGTTTGTTATTTACATTGTTTATTAATTTCTGTATTATAAGATTGATTTTTCACATATTATACATCAAGAAGTGTTTGAAACAAAAATAATAAATAAACAATATATATATATATATATATATATATATATATATATGTAACTAACTTTTCTGCCTTATTTTATTTCTTTCATAATTATAAAACTTTTATGCTTTATTTTTTAAGTAAATTATTTCCCTCCATCTAATAATTAAAGTAGATTTATATGCATAATTCAATTTGTTTATTCTGCCCAGAATAATAACCTAATTTGATATCCTTGTTTAAGAACATTTTCATGCAATCTCCAAGTTTAAATTTTTCAGTAATTTAAAAAAGCATTTTTTAAAAATATAATTTTAAAAAAAGGTTATTGACATATTAAATTATTTATGATTAAAATATTAAAAATTACAATCATTTTATAAGGAATTAATTTAATCATCTCCCCTCACACTCATAAGGTAATAAAATATTTTGTTCGATGTACAGATAAAAATTCCTGTAGCATTTTACATAATTTCTGCACTTGCTTTGAAGGGAGGGGGAGAAGAGATAAAAACTAAAATAATAAGCAGTCATAAGTGATATTAACATACTCATTGCATGTAGCACATTCCTTTTTCTAGTGTCAAGTAAATTCATATAATGTACAAATATATACAATGCACTAAAATTTTATTTTTAATTTAACATGACCCAAGATCCCAAAATTCATTCTTCACTGCTGATGCAGGTATCACAAACACGCACAGGGTTATTCCACCCTCTGGAATGCACCGGTTTTCTAGACTTGGAGCAGTCTTGACAAACACCTTCACCACATGCTCGACAATGGTGTTTGGACACTTTAGGTCCAAACTCTGTTTTACATACATGGCAGTGAGTTAATTCATGGTCAGGAACCCAATAAGATGGGCGAGCTGAGTCTTTTATAAAACCTTACAAAAGATAAACATAAGATGTAAAATATATAAATAGCTAAACAAAAGTAATAAAAAGAATAATTGTTAAATAAATTTAGAGGAAAGAATGATTAACCACATAAATATTTTGTATGTACATATTTCTGAGCAATATCATAATAGTATTATAAATCAGGTTGTTTATCCAAATTTAGATAATGTTAATAATGATTACTCTTTAAAGATTTCACATTATATTTCTTCAAAACCTTAAAATTGATTTATTATACTATCAACTAATAGAGCTAAAAATAAGATTGAATTTCCTCAACTTTTTGACTTAGCCAATTATATTGCATTCAATTGTCAGTTTCTGGTACTTGTACATTAACTGTATGACAGCATTTAATATAGTATTAATCATAGCTAAAATTTGATTATGTTTGTTCGGGATATGCAGTTAAGCTTAAAATTGATTCTCATTGTGCTATGAATTGCCTTAACTGGCTCTACCTGTACAAACATATGGATTTATTTATTAGCCATCTATGTTATCAGTTTCAGTTATACCAGAGCTTTACTAAAACCTTAAAAAATTCTTTTGTCCATTTGGTGGGATTGGAAAGGTGTAATTGTTTCCAAGCTCCTTCCTCAAAGTTAAATAAATAAACTATACAAAATATTGTAATAAACTGGATCAAATAAAATCTTCCATAGAAAAAAAAATGGCCAAAATTAATGACAAGCTGTTTTTCCCATCTTGACAATGAAAGACCACATAGTGTAATAGTCGCAAAAGCTCTTGCAATTTGATTTAGACGTTTTACTGCATCCCGATTACTATCCAGATCTCAATCCATCTGATTATTACTTCTTTCTGTCAAAAAATTCTTCACGGGATAAGCCATTTAAATCTATCAGCAAAAAAAAAAAAAAAAAAAAAAAAAACGCATTTCAAATATTATTTCTTGTGCAAAACAAACATTTTAGAAAGAAGGGATAATGAAGCTTCCTGAGAGATAGAAGGTTAAAGGGCAAAAGGCTTATATACCTAAATAAAAAATATCTTAAACAGTAAATATTATGTATTCATTTCATATTAGAAATATAAAAGAAACTTATGGGATGCCCTAACATAAAATGGTATGCAGTGAAGCACAAACTTTGTAAATAGCATGTCACTAATATATCAGTGTCCAATGTTCACCTAATTTTTTTTTGTTGATTTATGTGGACCATATGTTTGTAATCTTCCAGCCATATTGAACATATGTGAGAAATCCAATTGCAACCACTGATATTTCTTAGAATCCAGTAATTTTCTTTCAAAATACAAATCCTTCTTAATTTTTTATTAATATACCAAGGTTAATCCCCCCTTTTTTAATTAGCGACTGTTTTAATCCAATATTATTTTAAAACATAATTTTGCTAGAATACTGAAAAAAGTAAAAGTTTAAATCACAAGCAAAATGTCTTAAAAATAAATGGTGGGAAAATAACTCACCTAATGGATAACTAACAGCTGATGCCACTGTACCTAACGTGGTATGCACAGCTTCACCAATTTTACGAACTGTTACCTCTGGAGGATTATGGAGACTTTGAACATTCGAAACATTGTCTGCAACAAAGCCTTTTTCACAATCTTTGTTGGAAAAGGTGTGAGAGAAAGAATAAATGGAAGTATTCAAAAACAAAACAAAAATAAACATAAGGCAAAACAAAAATAATAATTGCAATATACCATTCTGGAAGCATTTCTTGCACACACGGACAGGTGAAGAACCCCACGTCGGAACAACTTTCGATTCTGAAGCACATTCTTCACAAAATCCACCTCCACACATTCGACAATGGTGCTTGGTTTCAAGATCTTCAAACTGTTTGGAGCAATACCCACAGTGCTAAAGAGAAATATAGGTATACATGTAAAATAGTTACATTTCTATAAATAGCAAAGTAAACATAAGAAAAACAAATTCAAAACGTATTTTCCATATACAAGACCTGGTACAAATTTGCATGATTGAAAAGATATATGTGGGTATAACACTTTCATATACATATATAATGATTTTAAAGTAGATAAAAAATAATTATATTACAAGATTATGGTTTATAGTATACATTTTTCTTTCTTAGAGGAAAATACAAGTATTATATATATATATATATATATATATATATATATATATATATATAATTGGTACTATAATGGGAAAAAATTAGGAGTCACAAATATACAGCTGTTTTGAAAGCCTAGTTTAAAACAGTATTTCTTTTTAGCATAAAAAAAGATTAATGGTAAGGCTTTTCTAAATCACAGCATTGCATTCAGTTTCATTAAATATTATTTAATTTTGCTCCAAATTAAATTTTTTAATGCTATGCAGTTGCTTCTTTTAACATTTCATCATTATAATCAAATGATCGATTGCCGTGTTTTTAAAACATAAGCACAATACCTTGATAAACATTCCATTTCTCAATATGGATATAATTAGGATAAACATTCCATTTCTCAGTATTAAGATATGGTTCCATATCTTAAAAGCTTCTGTCATAACCAAAAGTTTTATTTATTCAACTGACTTTGATAATGGCAAGTATTTAAGAAGTCAAAGTTCAAAATTTGTACATAAAACAATACATATGAAAAAATAAAACTTCACTTTTATTGATGTAATAAATAATACCACTTTAAATTACAACAATTCATATAATTAAAATCCAAAAACACATTCAATAATAATCAAAGCAGCTCTGCATAGTTTTTTTATGGAACCATATAATTACTTCTGCAAAATAACCACATTCTGATGAAAGTATACACAGATCACTTGTCTGATACCAATAATAAATAGCACATGTACTGTTTTTATCTTTAGTTTGTTTTATTCACCAGTATGGGGTTCAAATGCTTCAAATACCACAACAATACTCTTTTTATGACACTTTCAAAATTATATCTTAGAATATACAATACAAATAACTACAGTATGGATATTTAATGGAAAGAAATTTGATGGTGCGATTTTAAATGAGTGAATAAAAATGTGTCTTTTTATTTATTTATTTGTAGCTAATCATCTACAAATATGAGGGGGGGGGATTGTAGGTTAATTTGCATCTTGAAAAGACTCATTTACAAATTATACAGTTAAAAAGATACCTCTAAAGGGGATTACAGGTTTGCAGATTTTAAAAACTTGCCATTCATAAGACCAGATTTTAAAACTTTGTCAAAATTTCATTTATCAAACGAAATTGATGATTCCCAAAAGTTCAGTGCTCACTGCCTGATCTTTCCCATGTGAGAATATTTCAAATTTGACAAATATCAAAGATAGAAGTGCAATTCTCATTAGTTGGCCTTTCTCCTTTGGCAAGAATTAATAACTCAAATCTTTCATCCCCAGCAAGAATGAGTATTTTAAAAACAATATCATTTTTTTTTGGTGTTAACTTAAAATTCCTCATTTGTCTGATCAAAACTTGGAAAAGAAATCAAAATTGTTTCATTGATGTGAACAAGACTGTCTCCTAACAGTGACAATGCGTCACTCGAATGTGATAAAAAGAAATTGATAATCAAACCAATGTTTGATTGTATTCTAAAGAACTGACTACTTTTAAAATACAATCCAACATTGGTTGGCCAGTCATCAGAAGCATTTCTTTAAGATATATTAAATTTAATGCAGTAATAATTAATAATTTAACAAATTATTAAAGAATAAATATTTCTAAAATATTTTAATTAAAATAAGTTTACAGATATTTATTGACTATATATATACATTTTCTTTAAAGAAATCATTTAGCACATTTATTTTTATCAAAATATTTATCAAATGCTTGAATTTTTTAAAAATAAAGCTTAAAAAGCTTTAGCTTTTTAAAGTTATTACTCAATATAACATCAAAATTTTCCATACGTATTTTTGTAATAAGGAGCAACTTCAGAGTTTTTATATTGATTTTTTAATTTTATACCAGTGCTAAAACAAAGTTCCTGCGGGTTTTTTTTAACCATGTTAAGAAACCTTTCACATCTAGCATTGCAGTAACAGCAGGTGTAAAATAAGGCATTTCCAACATTTTTTTTGCAAAATTTCATATAATGTATTATATGCATAGATGCACACATACACATAATGCAATATAACTACAAAAATAGCATATATATTAACTTTTTTTAAAGATTTCCATAGTTTTTCACAGTATATCCATAATTCCGTAGCTGTTCGAGAGTATGCTTTTGAGGGAAAAGAAAATAGAAAACTTTCTGTCTTTGAAAGGGATGTTGTTAGTTTCATAACAGAACTGCAGCATAAGTTTTTAAAAAATTGTCATTTTTATTCTACTTTTGAAGTAGCAATTTCATTACAATATCCCTTTTTTAATTTAGTTAATACTTCAATTTTCAAAACACACATCTGCATCACTCTTTTTCTAACTAATTCAATGCTTTAGGGATTTTAATGTATACTTACACTTATATTAGAATTCTTAATCCAATATGAAGGAGCAATCTGATCAGCAACCCAGCTAGAAAGAACTTTCGTTGGCTTGGCCCCTAAAGTAGTGACTATTTCAGATACAGCTGACAAATTATCTATCACATATTGAGCAGTATTTTGTGGTGCAGGTGTAGAACCATCAAGCTGTAATGATACATACAGAAGTTAATGTATTGATGCAATGACATAACTTCCATTAGCGAGCATACATTTTATATTTAAATATTTCATTTCATTTTCTTTATTACATTTTTGTGGAGGTGGGGAAGGGGATAACTCACAATTCAAAGTAAAACATTAAGAGACTTATTTACATCAGGGACCAAGAATTGATTGATTTCCTACTCTTTGCTAATTTTTTTAAATCCCCATTGTTGAATCAATTATTAAAAAAAGATAAAAGTACTAAATTTTTTCTCAAAATATTTCTTAAAACATATAGATTAGAAATCAGTTATATAAAGATTACAAAATGACATATGACTTTTTAAAAAAAATGATAAAAAGTGCTAGTAAAAATTCAAACTATGAAATCGCCCCTTTTCATCTTTTTCATTGAAATGATAGCCTAGAATTCCTTGGAATTTCATTCCATGTCATTCTGTTCTTGGATAAAATTATCCAATTTGTTACTATAATAATTTTCAATTCTTTTTAAAGGTAGTCAATATAGCTAAATTTGGTATCCTTTAAATACCAAATAGTTCAGCCATATTATATATATATATATATATATATATATATATATATATATATATATATATATATATATATACTGATTCCATTGTTGTCCAATTTTAATAAGTGCCCTACCCATTTCATCCACACTAATATAAATTTAATAATATATGGTTTAAAATAGTTTAAAATTTTCAAGTTGGCTCTCCATCATGAATAGTTATCACATTAAATTCTACCAAACATACTTCTTTCAAATACATAAAGAGTCATCTTTCTTGGTCAATGTCCATGTCCAAAAGAACCTTGTCCAAGTCTTGTAAATGAATAATTAGCTTTTTCTGTTGAAATTAAATGTCTAAATATTTTTGTAAATTAAATTATTAAAAGCATCTGTTAGTAGATATGACTTTGTTGGGAGTCTCTGTCATTATATTAAAGAAATATTCTTTTATGATTAAAACTATTCATGGTAAGAAAGAAATCTAATATTAAAATATAATTGGAAAAAAATTATGTTAGTCAGTAATGGAAAAAATAGAAAAGAATAATTTATTATTAGAGTAGAAATACTTACTTGGGGCCATACATGACAGATTTCAGTACGAACACATGTTTCCCATGGATTTTGATTGCCATACCAATACTGGCGACTTCTATATATTACTCCACACTTGGCACATTCAAGGATATATCTAAGTGGTAATATCAAGTTAAAATCAACTCTAATAGCAAAAAGCTATGAGATTCATATGCATAATGAAAGACAAATGGCGAAAATCAACCAAGAGTAAGTCCTATAAAATTACAAGCAAATAATTTTTTCAGTTAATGAAGAATAATTTATTTAAAAGATCATACTCAACTCAATTACAGCATAATGAAAAAAAATCATTCACTTTAAACACAAATATTGTAAGAATATTTCAGTTTTCCAATCAAGAGCAAAACAGTAATTCAGAAGTAAAATTTTAATTAAAAATATATTAGAAAATTAATGTTAATTAATAGTGTAACTAAAACATTTTATGGTAAGGAAATTGAAAAAAATTCATTTGTAAAAACATGTGCTTCATTTTAGAAGAATTCCTTGACCACATTTCATTGTGAAGTGTATTTGTTAATTATTTTCTAAAATAAAATATAGGCCCATAATATTTTTAATTAATTTTTAAAAAATCCAAATTTTCCCCATTTTTAGTTATTTTTTTACCAGCATTTTCAAAAATAATTTCAGGGGAAGGGGGAAATCAGCATATAATGATGATTATTATTTTGTTTGTTTAAGAACTATACTTTTCTTTCAATCTTCAGAATTTTGAAATGACACTGTAAAGTTATTTTAGGTAACACTAGCCACCTTTGGCGACCAGTCGGTACGCCAATAATAATGCCGACTAAAGGGTTAAACCAATTTTTTTTTTTTTTTATAAAAGTTGGTCTCATAATAAGTTTTTCAGCAAAATATTTTTAAGCTTCAAATTTCGATAGTCATATAATTCACTTATACTATTATGTAGGCCTCAAGTAGTCCTGATCTTTGAACTCCGCTCTCTCTCTGATTTTCTATCAGTGCACGTGAATTTCAGTTTTCAATTAAAGTGGAAATGATGAAACTTCAATCAATATAAAGACCTCTTTACTCAATCTAAGCATGTCTTTAAATAAAACTAAGAACTGAAAGCAGAATAGTCCGACATTGAAGATTTATGTTCAATTCAGAAATTGAAACATCCTAATTTTTTTAAATAATTTTTGAGATCTCAAGGAATTATTCAGCAAAAATTTCATGGGTTAATTGAAACCTTCAATTTTTAATTTTATTTTTAGATGTATATAAATGCTGTCAATAATAACATTTTTTAGGTTTATAAATAATATATAAATGCTGTCAATAATAACATTTTTTAGGTTTATAAATATATATGAAAAAATTATGGTTTAAATTCCTTTAATCTTATAGATTCATATTTGTAAAATATTCTTACTATTTCAACTTCTGAATAAATAAACATTTCTATCTTCAAATCTGGCTGATTTATTCAGTTCTGAATATTGCAAGTTTAGAACAATCATCATTTTCATAATCTAGACCAATTATTCTAGAGTAACTCTGATTGGCTTCTTTGATATCTTGATAAGGTGATCTAAAATAGTCAGTTTTTACTGAAGAGTTATATTTAAATTTTCCTAGATAGATCAACTTTGATGATTGATTTAGTTGTTGGAGTACCACTTTTTTATTTAAGGACTTATTGTCTCAAGAATATTTTGTTAAATATGATTCACAGAGCAGATGATGTATGCAAAAATTTAAAAGTCGTATTTCATCAGCATTTTTCCCCGCAATCTACTAATTATATATTTCAATTAGACCATTTGTTATAACATTTATGTCTCTCCCAAAAAAATTAAGAAATTAGATGTGGGCCCCGATTACAGAAGATACCTTGTAAATGTTAAGCCATATTTGACTTAAATAAAACTGTTTAATTGAATTAGTAATATATGTATTATAAAATATCATAGAAAACGTTTCATTGCATCTATTTACCAAAAATACCATGTTTCATATTTGTTTCACTTTATGCTGAAAATGACATTTTTATATGTTTAATTTGGAATGATAGTTGATTTATTTTTTCTCATGTGAGAACATGATTTTCTTTTGGTTACAAAGTTTTGATGTCTCCGAAATATACGGGTAAAAAGTATTTTTATATGCTTTTACAAATTCTGAATTGTTAATTATTACTTATGCTTGTTTGAAAGAAGATGCGTTTTCAAATAGCTGACCTGCTTTTACCAGTATAGCTTTAATATTACGTTACTTTGTTGAAAGAAGAAGCGTTTTTATTTCGCCTCATTCATTAAAATGCGGAGATAAATTACAATCACGAAGGCGAACTTTTTGATTTGCACAAAATATCTTCTTCACATAAGTAAAAGTAACAATTCAAAAGATGTCTTATTGTTTTAAAAATTAAAAAAAAAGAATGCAAAATTATTTTACTACTACTGATTATCAATTGCTTATGACGTCATTTTCAAAGTTCGTTTAAGATTTCTTGCTTTTAAATAATTAATCTCGCTCTCAGAAGATTATCGTTTGGTGCTTTTCTAAAAATTCTTTTTCAGTTTTAACTGTCGCACTTTTTAAATATATTTTTTACTTTGTATTTTTATTTACTTTACTTCTTTAATTGAATAATTAATTTTGATATTGCAAACGATCAAGAAAAATTTACTCTTTCATATATTGTTAAAAAATATCGCATTTCCTATTTATTTTTCATGTGATCACGTGATAAAAATTATATTTTTCTGTTTTATTTTTGGTAGTAATTAACTTTTTTTAAATCAGAACTTCTGAAAATGTGATGGCAACATTTTATTAAAAGCTGATTTTTTTTTGAGATCCTCCAGAAGATAATTTTTTTTATTTGTTTATTTATTTATTTTTTGCGAAATAAATTGTTGAAAAAAAAACAATTAAATTAAATGTTTAAAAAATTCATTAAAAATAGAGTTTTAATTTGTAGGTCAAAACATTAGCATCATTGAAAAGCTAATTTTTTTAGCTTTAACTTGATGCAAAAATCAATTTTGTGCTGTAATATTTTCAGAAGTTATAGCGAAAAAACGTCAAAATTAGACTTATTTTTTAATTAATTAAAATTTTAATTAAAAATTCAAAAAAAAAAAGGCTCCAAGGTGCACATTCCCGGTACCCAAGGTATACATATACCAAATTTGGTAGCTGTAGGTCGAACGGTCTGGCGTGTACATCGCCAACACACACACACACGCACGCACGCACGCACACACACACACACATTGTGCTTTATTATAAGTAAAGATTATTTCATTCTTATCAAGTGAGAAAGTAAAATTTCAAATGATAGGGAAAATCTTTTGGATATCCAACTGATTTTTCAGCTAAAAATGAATGGCTAGTGTCATAACAATCATTTACGTTTCCATTATATTCATTTATACTATAGAAGAAGGTGAAAAGCAATGCCTAAAATAGTTCAAATAGTTTTTAACCAAATTCATACTTATTTAAAAGCATTTAAAATAATAAAACCCATATATTCATATGCGATTCCTTCTGGATGTTTCCTTTTAAACTGCAGAATAATGTAATTCACCAAATACCTATAATTCCCTTTCTACAACAAGAAACTTTAAAAAATTGCAAGTAACCAAATTTTTAAAATAATTTTTAAGAAATATTCATAAAATTATAAAACTAGTTTAAACATAAAACTGAAAAAGATTTAGCTTATTTATATTACTATTACTTTTTGAAGCAATGTACAGGTTATTTTAGGAAAGGGATAATATGTCTGAGCTATAGTCAAATGATGTGCACTTTAATGATACAAGCTAACAGTAAAATGAATGAATAAAATCTTGCATTTACACTCTGTTTTATTTTATACTAGCCGCCTTTGGTGACCAGTCGGTTCGCCAATATTAATGCCGACTAAAGGGTTAAATCATTTTTTATATAACTTGGTCTCATAATAAGTTTTTCTGCAAAATATTTTTAAGCTTCAAAATTCGATAGTCATATGATTCACTTATACTATTATGTAGGCCTTAAGCAGTCCTATCTTTGAAGTCCGCATCTCTCTCTGATTTTCTATCAGTGCACGTATAATTCATTTTTAAATTATATTGAAAATGATGAAACTTCAATCAATATAAAGACCTCTTTACTCAATCTAAGCATGTCTTTAAATAAAACTAAGAACTGAAAGCAGAATAGTCCGACATTGAAGATTTATGTTCAATACAGAAATTGAAACATCTTAATTTTTTTAAATAATTTTTAAGATCTCAAGGAATTATTCAGCAAAAATTTCACAGGTTAATTGAAACCTTCAGTTTTTAATTTTATTTTTAAATGCTCTCAATAATATTTTTTTTAGGTTTATAAATATATTTTAAAAAAATATGGTTTAAATTCCTTTGGTCTTATAGACTCATATTTGTAAAATATTCTTAATATTTCAACTTCTAAATAAATAAATAAGCCTTTCTATCTTCTTCAAATCTGGCTGATTTATTCAGCTCTGAATATTGCAAGTTTAGAACAATCATCATTATCATAATCTAGACCAATTATTCTAGAGTAACTCTGATTGGCTTCTTTGATATCTTGATAAAGTGATCTAAAATCGCCAGTATTTATTGAATAGTTATGTTGAAATTTTCATAGATTGATCAGCTTTGATGATTGATTTAGTTGATTGCATTTTATTTAAGGACTTATTTAACTAAGGACTTTTGTCTCAAGAATTTATTATTATTTAAGGACTTATTGTCTCAAGAATATTTTGTTAAATTTGATTCACAGAGCAGATGATGTATGTAAAAATTTAATTCACCAGCATTTTTTCCGTAAAAATATAATTATATGTATATTTCACCTGGACCAATTGCTAAGAGATTTATATCTCTCCCCCAAAAATTAAGAAATTAGATGTTGGGCTCCGATTACAGAAGATGCCTTGTATATGTTAAGCCATATTTGCTTTAAATGAAATTGTTTAATTGGATCAGTAATATGTGTATAGTAAAATATCATAGAAAAAGTTTCCATTCATTTATTTTCCAAAATTATCATGTTTCATATTTATTTCATTTTATACAGACACGTGCCGAAAATTTGGTAGAAAGTTTTGATGTCTCTGAAATATGCGGGTAAAAATAGTTTTATATGCTTTTACAAATTTTGCATTGTTAATTATTACATATGCTTGTTTGAAAGAAGATGCGTTTTTATTTCGCATGATTCATTAAAATGCGGAGAAAAATTACAATCATGAAGGTGAATTCTTTGATTGGCACAAAATATCTTCTTCACATTGCTTTTTGTTCTTCGTTTCTTTGAAATGACGCCATTTTAAAAGTTCGTTTAAGATTTCTTGCTTTTAAATAATTAATCTCGCTCTCAGAAGATTATCGTTTGCTTTTCTAAAAATTCTTTTTCAGTTTTAACTGTCGCAGTTTTGTAATACACTTTTATTTTTTATTTGTATTTATTTTAATTCTTTAATTGAATTATTAAATTTGATATTGCAAACGATTTTCACTTGCATTTATTGTTTAAAAAATATCACATTCCCTATTTAATTCATTTCATATAATCACGTGATGAAAATTGTATTTTTCTGTTTTAATTTTGGTAGTAATTAACTTTTTTAAAAATCAGAACTTTTGAAAATGTGATGGCAACATTTTATTAAAAGCTGATTTTTTTTGAGATCCTCGAGACGATACAATTTTATTATTATTTTTATTGCGAAATAAATTGTTGAAAAAAACAAATAAATTAAATGTTTAAAAATTCATTAAAAATAGAGTTTTAATTCGTAGGTCAAAACATTAGTATCATTGAAAAGCTAATTTTTTGCGCTTTAACTTGATGCAAAAATTAATTTTGTGCTGTAATATTTTCGGAAGTTATAGCGAAAAAACGTTAAAATTTGGTTTATTTTTTAATTAACTAAGATGCTAATTAAAAATTCAAAAAAACTGCTCCGAGGTGCACATTCCCGGCACCCAAGGTATACATATACCAAATTTGGTAGCTGTAGGTCAAACGGTCTGGCCTGTACATCGCCAACACACACACACACACACACATTGTGCTTTATTATAAGTAAAGATATATATATAAAAAAATGATCATCAAGTTATTTGAATTTGGCATTTTGAAGAACTTCCATGTTTCAAATTTCTCGAGTTTAGAAAATTCCATTTTGGAATTATGACATGATCATGATAACTTAGAAAAGTTTGAACCAGACAAATGAAATTTAGTTTAGAGTCTCCCCACAGAATTTGTAGATTTCAATCAAAATTAATTCTAAGAGAGTGTTTCAAAACCAAGCAAACCAACTAATTAAAAATATTTTAGCAGCTAAAACACAGATTTGTATCAAAGTTTGAAAATCCTGCCTCTCATGTAATTGTGATGTGAAGTCAGTATTGTATTTGCAAGCACACAAACACAATAATTCCAAACTACAACAATTTAGATTAAAAGAAATATATCATGTGATATTATTACTAAAATGCAATTCCATTTCAAATTTATGTTTTAGTCAAATAAACAACAACAATTAAAAAAAGTTTAAAATCCATGTTTCTTCTTCCCTTTCTCCATAGAACAAAATACAAAATGTGATCCCAAGAATAATAATTTTAAAAAAATTATTCACTTGTGATATTAACGGCCTTTTAGAAAGATCATAATTTTCTTAGTGTAGTGGTGGACTAAGTTCATATGGTAAAAAGTTTCAGGGAATAAAATTTCTGAAGATTACTAAAATATTTTTCTATACAGAACATATTATGGGTTTTAATATAAGTAAAAATAAACAAAAGCTGTAAAACATTATAACACTAGTACAAAAGTCATACAATTAAAAAGTGTACTATAATTATAAATTCAAATATCTATATACATATATAACAAAATACAATACATAAAAATTAATGGATTTTTTTTATTTGAACATAACAATAACAAAATTCCTTAATTTAATAGATACTTTTAAAAAATTGTATATCAGAATTACATTATTTTAAGAATATAATTTTAAGTAAAAATTTGAATCCAACATACCCAGCCCAAGCAAACTTTGCAATGCCTAACCATGAAGAATCATTGTCCTCCATAAGTTTAGGGGAAACAACAATTTTTTCTCCTCGCTCATAACACACCTAAAAATGCAAAAGAATGTTTTTTGACTCCATGAACACAAAAGTGGCATTTTAATTTCTTGGTATGCATTTTAAAAATGCTAGAATGCATTACCTTGCACAAATATATTCTGTTATCAAATTGATGTTGGTAGACACATTGAACAGAAGATACATGAGGTACATCATCTTTTTCATGATTCATGCTATTGGTGCAACGAGATCTAAAATAATATTAAAAACTTTACAAAAATTCAAGATATTTTTCTTACAAAGCTAAAAACAAATAAGTTTAGAAAACAAGAATAAAAGAAAATTGTACAACTTTAAAAGTGATTGGCAACAATATTTATTACTTACAAACATAGAGAAATTATATCTTATACATTCATTTCAAAACAAAATCAAATTGTGAGCATTAATATTGCTTATTCTTAATGAGCAACTTAATAAAATGCAACTACAAATTAAGCAATAAATTAAGCTTTCAAGTGCTGTTATCCAAGAGTATATTACAAAATATTGATTGTTACAAAACTTCTGTTATGTTTATTCTTTCTTAATTTATTGAAGATCATTTCTGAAGCAAATTCATATAATATTCTAAGTGCCCTGTAATCTTAGCAAATCATATTTAGGAACAATGTAACTAATTTAATTTTAAAATAATATTATATAAATGAATGCAAAAGATAATTTTGCTAACACAACCGAGGATTCATATCCCATAAAAGTGTCAAAAATTCTTCATTAAATAAAAATGAGTAAATTATTTAATTACATCAGATTGCTTATAAAACAGAAATGCTTAAAATCCAAAATAAAATTTCTGCCAAATAAAAGAAAGGCACAAAATTATATCATATAAATAATTAAATAACTATTTCTTATTACTGATGAATTTAACTCAAATAAAATTTTATATAAAACATTTTTTATAATGCCTTTTTATAAGAAAAAAGTCAAATTCCAAATAATATACAAAAGAATCATTATTAAATAAAACTTCATAATGGAAAAATAAATATTTTCTAACACAAATTAAAGATTCTCTTTTACCCAGATGCACATGTTTCATTATCTTTCATAATTTTTATTTTTTTCAGTACAGCCAAAAAGCTTCCAAGTGTACAGCATTTCAGTAAAAACCCTAACACTTATCTATGCCATTTAACTTTTATTTTACATAATAATATTAGTAAAAATTTTATTTTAGGTTTTTGAAATTTGAACAATATTATTAAAGATGAAAATAATATTCCATTCATTAATTTCTTTTTAATTTTCTTTATTGAAGTATGAATTGCTTTTTAAGTTGTGATAAAAGATCTTACAACCTAAATAAGTAATTTCATTGCTAAGCTACTTAGGAAGAAAGAAATGGTCACAAGAGCATGAAAACAATTCTTAGTCAAGAAAATAGAAATTTTCAACTAAAAAACAGGAAATCTAATAAAAGTGTAGTTATATTTAATATATTTTTATAAAATGCCTTTGTCTCTAATGGCTATTGGCATCAAAAAGAAATTCTGTTTTGAGTGTAATATACAAATACATACTTTCACTTATTTAAAAATTCTCGATACTTTTTGAGAAGACAACAGCTCATTAAAAGCATTATCTTATAATATCTAGTGATATATAGTCATTTAAATTTTAATGAAGTTGTTTGAAATGATAACTGACTTATGATAATATAGAAAGTGAAAGTAAATTATTAAATGTTTGTATACAAGAAAAAAATATATTTGTATTTTGGAAAAATATAAAAATTATACTTTAACATACATAGAATAGAAAGCATAAATATCTTACAAATCATAAGTAATACAAACAAAAACTAAAAAAAGTACCAATTAAAAATACAAATCAAAGAAATCAATTTCAAAAACTGAATACTCAGATTAAAGTTGGTGTCTGTTCTTAGTTTAAAAAAATTATACACATGTCTTATTATCTCTTATTAGTTAAAAAATAATACATAGGCCATACAATATATATATATATATATATATATATACACATAGGTCTCCCCTCCCCCTGCTTCCATATTTTGTTTTAATAGATAAGAGCAAAATGTAAAAACAATTTATATGGTTTTAGAGCCTTTCTATACATATATTTAGATCTATTTCTCTATATAAATATTTTAAAGCTTGATTCTATATTTAAGGGAGAAAATGTACAATAATATTTTACATTTTAGTTTTAACACTATCACCAATTTATTCATAAACTTCTCATTTTCAATTTTATTCTTTTTAACTTTTTTTTCCCATTAATTTTTTAAAATCTTTTTCATTTTTATTAAAAATTATATATTTTATTTCTAATTTATATAAATAATGTTACTCTTATGCTCTTAAAATTTTTCTTGCATTCTTATTCAATACAAATCTGGAAAAGTAGACTTATTCAAAGAAATACAAAATATCAAGGAAAAATACTTACTTGCAAGATTTACAGTGAGCAGAACAAGTAAAATACTGGTCAGGAAAGGTATTAGGAATAGCTTTGTCAATATTTCCACTAAACTTTTCATTTAAAACCTACATTAGAAAAGTAAACATATCAACACAGGAATACAATTTTCATGTATTTATAAGTTACTCAGTATATATATATCATAACATGCTTTAAAAAGTACTATAAAAATCTGATTGACCTTCATTTCTCTTTATAATACAAGCAATTTAAAATTAAAACTTATCTATAATTTTTTTAAAAATCCTACATTGCCATTTCATACTTAAGAAGAATAAACATGCAAACATTTTTAACAACAATGATTTTCCTTTTCCTGACGATTTTAAATAAATAAAACTATAGTAAATAAGTTAAGTACATAAATGTAAATGCATGAAGATTTCAAAACAAACAGTATATTAAAATATTTTACAATCCAAAAATTAATTTCGAAGATGTATATTAAATAGGACAAGACAGAAGTGTTAGTTTAAACAATCTCTGTAATGCATCCAGACATGTAATTCATCCTAAAAATAATTATAAACTATTTTTATCATGCCAGAATCTCACATTTTTTGGGATGAGGTTTTTGGCATCAACAAAAATTAGTAGGTGAAAAATAAAAATTTTATTATCTATACGAGCATGTCAAAAAAAAATAAATAAAAATCAGCTTTTAATAATGTGTTGCCATTGCATTTACAAAAGGGCTGATTTAAAAAAAAATAAGTTAATGACTACAGCAAACATAACTTAGAAAAATGTTATCTTGAGCATGTGATTACAAGAAATGAAATAAATAGGAAATGCGATATTTTTTAAAACAGTAAATGCAAGACAAAGTTCTTTGGATCATTTGCAATACTTGAGTAACTAATTCGAGGAAACAATTAAAATGAATAAAAATATAATTTAACTTGCACAAGCCTGTGGTTCTTGGCCGTTTAAGAAATTTTGTTCTGACATGATACATTAAAATATGCATAGCAGATTTTCAGTTTAATCTTTATTTAAATTGCTTTCATTTCTCAAAATAACAAAGGAATACACATTAATGAAAAACACATTCTTTATATGCCTCAAGCAATTAGCAGTTTGAAACAAAAAAAAAATTAATAGACAAACTGATTACAATTATACAGTAAATCTGTAGTATAACATACTAAGCACAAAACCGCAGGCCCTCATTCTCTTTACATTTTTTTTTACACTAATGCCTGTTAGAATGCATGCCAAGTAATCTCATTTTAAACTTACATCGGTGGATTTACTAAAGAAATTCCTCAAAGTACGATCCAAACGTCTCATTTTTAGAGTTGCCTATCAAGAAATAGCATCTAAGATTCTGATATTAATAATTTAATAAGAAAGTACAATTACTTATTATTATTACCATCAAAATTTTAAATATACTTTAGAAATAAAATATCAGATATATCCTCTTCTCCCTCTCTAAATAAATGAGAAGTACAACTTAAACTTATGTTTTGAACTAAAAATTATTTACAGAAGTTTGATACTATGCATAAAAATCTATTCTGAAATTTTCATTTGCAAACAAATTGATAAAGAATACATCTTTGTTTCAGTTAAGGAAGAAATAATTGCTACTTTCTTTTAATAATAATAAAAAAGCAACTATTAAACTTTATTTAAATTAGTTATCATTGAATAACAATTATTTTGGTTACACATGCAACATTATAAGTTTCTTTGATTACAATAAGTTAATTTTCTGTATTTTAAAAGTATTTTATAAATCATTAAATTTTGTGTAATAATTAAATAATTACCATACTTTACAGAGCCAATTTATAAAATAAACTTTCAAGCATGTATATATTCCTTCATGATTAAAGATTCATTGCTAAAATTGACCTATAACTGGAGACATGAATTTCCTCATGCAGCTGGAGACACAGAATCAAAATTACTCCACTGTTATTTTTTATTTATTTATTTATTTTGTCTTTTGTAAACAGTATTGGAATTTATTTTGGAAACAATATGTTATGAGAAAGAAAAACCTAAAAAATCTTTTAATGAGTCTTTACTTTGTTTAGATAGTACAAAACTACATTAATGTTAATAACAATAGATTTAACAAAAATGAAAAATATGACATTTTAAAATATTATTTCAGTCAAATTTCTTTATTTTTTTTTGCAATATTGAAATTTAAAGCAGTTTCAAAGACATGAAGTCATTGACCATCAATAACAACAAAATTTTTGAAAAGGAATAACTCCACTATTTGCACATGTCCATAGGTACAGTTTTGCCAACATTCTGATGAAAGAACAATCTGAAGGTACTTAAGAGACGATTATATAAAATACCATGCAATAACCAGATCTAATGAGCAACATGGAGTCATTTTGACTCCCATCTCCAGTTACAGTGTTAAATATATCCTACTGTTTTCTGCAGTTTCCATACAGAATTTCAGAAAGGTAGGTCCTTAGAAAATAGCCCAAAGGTATTATTAAATATATCAGTAGGTTTGTCTTTTTTTAAATACGAGTTAATATTAGCTCCACATTTAGAAATTTAGGGGCATTACATGTTATACAAGTATCAAATTAAATTTAATGCAACACTATAATATTATTGTACTAGCAATCACTAAAATATGCACAAATTAGTTAAAAGCAAATTATTTCAACAACAAAGAGAATAATAAATATTTTGTCAACAGGAGATTCATCGAGATTCTAGGACTTAGCAGTTACAGAGTTAACATAAAAGTATTATAAATGAAAATAGAATATAGCAATTCCAATTGCCACCACTTGTAATGATAGTTTGTGCCTCAACACAAATGATAGATACTTAAACCCTACTGTAGTAGGAGTTAAGGCATTCACAACAGAACCAGTTTTAACTTTTGTGCTAACTCAATCGGTTAGATTATCCTGAACATTAAAGCAAGACAAAAGTAGTTCCTTATAGTATATTTAAAATATTTAGAATATTGAACATTTTTCTTTTAAACTAAAAGAGATATATTATTATTCTATTCAAGAAAACTTTTAAAAGCATGCTTAAGAAGTAATATATAAAATTATACCTTCAAAACTTTAAAAATAACTCCTGGGGCTCTGGGAACTCGAACAGTAGAATTTTGAACATGTTTTTCAATTTTCTGTCTAAGCTTGCCAAAATTGGTTTTCCCAGAGTTGCTGCAGATACCCAAGTACTCAATACTACTGAAAGCATCTACTTTAAGTCCATTGTCTTGAAATTTAGCTCTCAAGAATAATTCAGGTTCAAGATTATCATCTGTCAGAAATAAATAAAGCAAATTTATTTTATTTCATAAAAACAATTTCTTGCAATAAAATATTTTCAACCTTTTTTGTTTAGTTAATTTTAAGTAAGTCATTTCAATACCTATTAGCATTTCTTGCTTTAAATTGTTAGCAAAAGAAGTTAACTGAATTTTATTGGTACTTAAAAAAATTTGTAACAGTTGAGAATTAGCTCAAAAATAGCACTTTATTTATACACATTTTAGCTTTTAATGTCTGCATATGGAATTTTTTAAATATAAATTTAAAGGCAGCCAAACAGCTCGTTAATAATTGCCTACTCTATCACAGTCATTACAATAGATTCCAATTAAAATAACTATGAGTCCTTACTACTTATATGTAATATAAGTGTTATAAGGGAATGAATCAATATCAATCAGATGTCTGTAAAGCTCAAAATAAAAATTTCATTATTTTATATTCTTAATTATTATAAGTTTTCAAAATCAAAGAGAAAATTTCTAAATTATAATAATTTTTAATAATTACAAAGCTTTAAATTTTAAAAAATTATTTGCAAGAAACTGTAATGGAAATGTACTGATCTCGCTTAACTTACAGGCATATATTGTTATATGGGAAATAAAGTCAAGATTAATAACAAGATTCTCACTTAAACTGTGAAACATCACTATTACGCATGCATACATATAATTATAAAAGTATTGTTACAAGCGAGCGAGCGGCATGAAAACTCGCCAAGATGGCAACGTTTGGTGAGGAGCCTTGCGCCAGCTTGATTGGTTTGGCGAAAAGAATAGTCTAGTAGCCGCTAGATTGTGCGCGTTGTTTTGAGAATTTCCATGAGATTCAGCGCACACGCTTTTTCGGCTATATAAGGACGAGTAGCCGGAGTGAGTGAATTCGTTGAGAGGATCGCTCTTTGGGAAGAGAAGCGGTTTGCTGGAGCGGGTTTTCACTTGTTATTAGTGAGCTGTGTTTGCGTTTGCTGTTAACACTGTGTTATTGAGCTCACTGTGATTGACTGTTGCTGTGCTATATTATAGCTGTTTTGCAAACCGTGTTTATTGTGCGTAAGACTTGTATTTACGCTGTAAGTGACTAATTATTGGTGGATTGTTTTTCTTGAAGATTTACTTTTTCAAGTCATCCTGTATATACCTGTAAATAAATTTGTTTGTGCTGTCCTCATATAAAGTCCATTCAATCCGAACCGGCTACGCTAAAAACGTAACAATATGTATTGACAATGTAAACTACAAAAAACAATTCACTATTGTGGAATTGCATTTTTAATTTAATATTTCTGGGATTTAGGAAAAAACACATATATTCTTTCTTATTTTTAAACATCTGAGCAATATAGTATAAATTTTTTATATATAAATCCTTCAAGCACTTCTAATGAATTTTTTAAAGTATTATATGTTATGCAATGTTGTGTTTTTAAAAAAATATAAAATAACCAGTTTCTGAATAAACACAAAAAAGAATTACATGTATACATACTAATTATTAAGAGTTTGATGCATCTTTTTTACAGTGCAGTAATTTAATACTGAAAAACATTGTATTATAAATATTCATGCATGCATATTTTACAGCAAATGTATTTTCCAACATACTTTTAGACAAGACTTCAGTATATTGAGTCTCGTGAAAGATAATAACAGCTGGCCCCAAAATTGACAAAGGTCCATCCACATTACACCGGGCACATGCTTCCTCCAATTCTTGAGAAAAATGCTTTGTGTATGCTGCAGAAGCATCACCCAAGAATGAAAACATGTCATTATGAAGTCGTTCAGCACGTGTGCGATAAATTACTATATCTGAAATTGCCAATACCTGTAAAATAAAAGTACAATCAATAGCTATCATTTTCCTTGAAAAAATATAATTAGAATTCAGAAAATTAAATTACACATGATAGAAGGTAGCACATGCTTAAAAATGTATAAAAATTACTTATATTATAAAGGAAATGAAACTTAAGAATTTTAAATAGACATTCAAGATAAGGTCTGATAGTTAGAATTAAAGATGTTAATAAGAAGTTCTTGTTAAAAATATTTTAGACAAACTAAAATTTAATTAACTTATTGTTCCAGAAATAAATTTGAAAATGGTACATGCTAAACAGAAAGACAACATAAGAACTACCCACAGACAAACAAGTTAATTAATAATTTAAGCTTTGACACAAATATACTGCAATTCTTAAGACAATTTAAAATATTGTCTAGAAAGTATTCAAGCATTTTTAAATACTTATTCAATAAAAATATACCTAATCATCTACTAAGTAACATGTTAAAATAATCAAATTATTACTGAATTGCAAAAGTTAAATAATCCATAAAATCTTCAGCAAATTCTACAATTCACCAGAAATATTACAAGAAAAAATAAGTAATTTAATAAAATTAATACAAACATTACATTTAAATAAAATACTAATCAAGTAATGGGCAAAAAAGATAGCTACATTTAAAAGACCATAATACTTTTTAACAATTAAAAACAGTTAATAAACAACTTTTTTTAATAAATTAGTTCATTAATTCAATAATGAGTGCAAAGAAAATGTATTCATGCATTCATTAGTACTAATAAATGATTTGAAAGAAATTTTATAAGAATTTGTATAATTTCACAAAATGCCTAGTGCTTCCTAAAATTAGCTCAAACTCACCAGTATCTCAAAGACATGAAGAAAAGAAATTCAATTATTATTAAGATATCTGTAGATTTATTATTGGTGCTCACAATAAGTTTGAAGAAACCGCAAAGATTTTTAAAGGCTCTATAAAACAATTATAATAAATCAAACGTAATTCTCTTTGCTACTTTTAAATATCCTAGTCCTAGATATCTATATTTTGATTAATTTTTCAGCTTCCAATAATTATAGAGTTTTTTTCCCCTAAATTAGTCTTGGCAATATAATGAAATTTAGCTAATTTCATGTTGATAAGGTGAAATAAGAATGTGTTTTTTGTATATTATATATATATATATATATATTAAATTCAAAAATTACTGTAATGATTTATTTTGAATAAATAACAGCTTTAATAGAGTGAAAGATAGTTAACAAATAAAATAAACACAACTATATTTAGTTAAGAATTAGTAATTTTTATAAGTAAATTTTATTAGTAACATAAGACAGTTTGGATATAACAAAAGTAAAAAAAAACTTCCAAAATATATTATATATGTATTAGCTTTTCTTTCTTTTTTTAAAGACAATTTTTTTATATAATTTTTAATTTACAACTCTGTTAAAAAAATGTTTTTCAAAGAGTACATTGTATAGTATTAAAATCTCCAAGAGAGTTATAAGCTTTTAAGAAATTAATAATAGCCTCTCGTTATGTATTTTTTTAAAATTTTAATTTCAAAGAATTTCAGTTAAGCAAATTCTACTACACTAAGTTTTTTTGTTGTTGTTGTTATTTTTGTTCTGAACTTACCTTAAGCAGCATCCGAGCTCTTTTGTTTGGATTTGATGCTTGCCCCAGGAATCCTTCTGTGTCTATAGTAATAATTCCCAAGGAAGGACAATATGCAGCCCAAACTCCAACAGTACAAGATTCTTGAGCTGCAGATGTCTGGAACACCTCTTTTCCATTGTAGAAAGTATGATTTAAAGTATACGATTTTCCATCACCGGTATTTCCAAATATAGAAACAACTTTTAAATGCTTATTGCCACAACCTAGATAGTCTATAAATTGTTCAGCATCTTTAACCTATTTAAACAGAAGAAAATATAATAAACAAATTAAACCTTTTTTCTTGTTGAACAATAAAAAAATTGATGTAGAAATAAATACAAGTAATTACAATTAAAACATAAATTTTAAAATAAAATTATCTGCTATTTAATTATTTTTAATAAGTCATCAATCATTTCAAATTGTTCGGATTATCTCCTTCATTTTATTTAAACTTCTCACACCATTAGCAATTACAAATTCTTATTACTTAGTTTCAAAGAATACTATCTATTTAGAAAATAACTGTTACAACCTTTCACTAATCAATATTTCAAAATAAATATTCATAACATGTATTAGTAATAAAATTAGTTATTAGCTTTGATAAAATAAACATAATAATTAAATAATTTTAAATTTATTTTTAATGTCATAAATTTATTATAAATGAACCAAAGAAAGAGGATAATATTTATGTCCATCATGAAGAATAAGAAGATGATTAATAATTGTTTTAAAAATTTTCAATTTCTGATAGAATGACAGAAGATTCAGATTTTCATCCATTTACAAATATGAGTCAATTCCTGCCATGGAGTTCATTAATATGCTGCTAAAAAAGAATTTCTGAGCTACAATAAATTTTAAATTATATCAATATAAGTCTGTATAAATTGAATCCACATTTAAGATACTAAATCCAATATTATTATGAATGAATTTATAAAAAGGTTAAAAATAAAATATATTATTTCAGATACTACATATATAAAAACATGAAATGCAGAATACAAATAAAAAATGATTGCTAATAAATAAGGATGAGAATATTTAGCCCTCTAGTTCCGTTTTAACCTTACCTGAAGCTGTTCTTTCTCATTAATAAGTAAAAAGCTCTTGGGTTCTTTCGGAGCATTCTTGCATTTATATTTTGATTCCAACTCGTGTTCGAGAAAGTCAGGTAATGAGTCACTAATATTGGAACTTAAGGACATCATTTTTTTGATATCCAAAGGAGACAAATCCTCTCCGTAATCTGGGGTATTTGTTCCTTCAACTAGAGGCAAATATTCGTCTGGTATCTCATCACATGAGAGGAATTCATCCGAAGGATTTACGAATTTTGTCCTTATGTGAGTTTTATTTGTCTGACAATGAACAATATGATCACAAACAAGACAGTAATTACGGCTACACTGTATGCAGGTTAAATCCGCAAAATTCCGATCTTCACAAGTACCTTCACAAAGTTCTTCGGACGATGGTTCCGATATTACTTCTCTGTCGTGTAAATTTAAACGAAAATCTTCGTGTAATAGAGCTTCGCAGGCTTCACACTGATTAGAATCACACTGTTTACAATAAAATACAGCATAGGGTTTGTTCCCTCTGCATGCTAGTCTCTCGTCACAAACTTTCCTAGAACTTCTTACTTTTGTTGCTTTAAATTTTAACAAACGCGAGTTAGCTACAGAAAGAGGTTTGGTAGACATCAAAGCTGAGTTGCGTCACTCATGACATCGATAAAAAAAACAATTGCGATGACATGCGCTTCATCATCAAACGGAAACAGAAATGTAAAATGAATATATTATTGAAGGTCGGACGTTTACCAACATTACTTGTAAAAAAAAGCTAAGTCACCTCAGTGCCACTGAGATACACAACAAAAATACAAACCAGGAAAGACGGTCCTAATTTTATTTTTTATTTTTTGTTTCGATTTCAAAATAAATACATGGTGAAATCACACAAAATGTTCGCTTTTAATTTTTCATGCAAAAATAACTACTAAATTATTATTTAAACAATTTGAAAATATATTTACTATTGTTACTCAAAGAATCTTTTTTTTTTCTTTTTAAAATGACACTAGTGTACGTGATGCTTTAATGATAAAAGCAAAATATGAAGAATTTCGGTGTAAAATAATTATAAATTTGAGGCTTAAAAATTTATTTTTAGCTATAAAAGGTTTTACAATTATTTTAATAATTGATAACAAACTTTCTAATTTTAATTCGCTAATAAATGTCTCACTGTTTTCGGTTTCGAAATAATGATTTGTTTTTCTTGGGATCTGAAGGAAGTGAGGTCACACTAGCTATAAGCTGTGCGACTTGGAAAATAAATGGATTGAATAAGCTAAATTTTGCAATCAACTGAAAAATTATTTCCTTTTATTTTTCTGTGATATTTTTCATATATTTCTGTGTGATGCATGAACAGCTGTTGTATTTAAAACTTCGATTACCAAATCTTTCAAGCCTCAAAACAAAGTTGCATCTGGTAAAATAATATTTGTTTATATAAGCCTAATACCCAGATATTGTTTTGTTTATGTTTTGAGTAATATGATGTGTTGCTAAACAATTCTTGCAATATTATGATCTTCCCAAATATATTTTGATTTTCTATATTGATTGGTAATTCTTAACTTTTATAAGTATTTATTATTAAATTAACTTGTGAATTAGGAGATAGTGCGTATATTTAAATAAAGTTTTTTTTTATTCCATTTATATCATTCTTTTCATATCCTCTTATGCTCATTTTGGGGAAAAATTAGAGATCATTGCCATTCATTTATCGCTCTCTCATTTTTTTTTCAAACATCCTTCAATGATTCACCGTTAAGTGCCTTGATAAAGTAAATTTCGATACGTTAGAGGCTCCTTTCTCATCTTTTATCGTTCTTAAGATATGCAATTAATAGATGATTCATTTTTGAATTTTTTTAAAGCTAAAAATAATTATGCTTTTGAAAGGATTACAAATTCCATTTAAATTAATTATAAATTTTATTAAAACGGTTGTGTTTAGTGTTATATTAATTTTTTATAAGAAGAATTGAGTTAAAGTTCTAATTAATGTCCTTATAATGAGCTTCAAAATTTAAATTCTAATAAACTGGTTTCAGAAAGATATATTTGTTGTTTTAACTATTTTTCCAGATTGACTGAATATATGTTTATATTAATATTTGATTTTAAAAAACTGTGTGAGTTTTATAAGAAATATTTATTAGTATTGAAAATACTGATCTTTATAACTTTATTTTTTAATAATTGGATTTTTTTCTGTTTCATCATCTTAGTTTTGACTTAAAGTTTTAACATTAAATTGTTTGATTGATATATAGTATCTTCATATTTTTTTGCATTTATTTTATTTTTACATTTTTTATTACATTTTTTACATTTTATTATTTTATTATTACATTTTTTAATGCATTATAATAAAGGCTTTATTTCTCATTCATGACAAGAAATGAACTAATTATTGGGTTAAGAAAGAGCATATAAATACTTGTTATTTGTGTACTGATAGTATTTGGTAATGATAATTCTAAAATATTTCCTAACCATTTTTTGAAAGAATATTTTTATTAATAAAGATTAAATTTATAGTTTACAAAATTGATATTCAAATTACTATTTAAATGGAAATTTATTAAAATTATGATTTTATTGTTGCTAATTGACTTTATCTGTCTAGAATTTTTTTTATAAATATGTAATTCTAAGTGCATAATAGCTAAATTCCTCAATTAGTATTGATTGTATAAAGCAATTGCCGTTAAAGAAAAATTATCAGCTTTCGCCTATGAATTTTCAGCTCTTTACATAAAGAGCTAAAAATTAGGAAAAAAAAATTATGTTCAAAATTCTGAAAATAAAAAATAAATTCAAAATAGATATATTTTTTCAAATTTGTTTATTTAATTTTTTTAAAAGGTAATTCAGTGGCTGTTTATATATATATATATAATTTTATAGATACTTTTCTGTTAGCCATATGCAGACAAAAAAAAAAGCCAAGAAATGTTGAACTTTGTCAAACTTCTTTGGCAATTTTTAGCTTGTGCCCAGCTAATGAAAAAGTACTATTTTACATTATAAGTTTTGACTGACATTTTATGTAAAAACTGTCATTAACTAAATACTTGTTATAAATAATTTTTATTTTATGAATTATGAACTTATTGTTAATTTCAGATTTTCTGATGATTGAGAATTGTATTAAAATGGATCTTAATTTATCACCATGAATCTTAGTGAGTTATTTATTTTAAAATTTTTATTGAACTTTCAGTACATATTTTTTCCCTTAAACTTTTATTACTTGCAAATTATTCTAATATTTAATGGTAATATAATATTTAACTTATTACTGCAAATGAAATTGGGTAAATAATTAAGCCATTTATATCTATTATTCTATTTTAAGCATTTTTAAGAATTTTCTTAATAGTATCTCACTAGGCACATTAACCATAAAACTATTTTATTTTTCTTCTCGTATATATTTAGAAATATTAGAGAAAAAATATAGGCTTTATAAAATGTAGAGCAATTGAGTTTTAAAATTACTTAAATGAGAAAGTAAACTGTTACTAAATTTCATGTGCAATTTTAATTTCAGATTTTGTAGTTCTTCAGACTTTTTTTTTTTTTTTTTTTTTTTGTAAAATCCCTTTAAAAATAAATATTTTCAGTAACCTGTATTAAAGAGTTGCATTATGCATTTTCTGCATTGAATTTTTTAACACTTTTTGAGCTTTATTATCATTGCATACTTTTAATCTTATTTTTAAGATATAGTATATACATTAAAATTAAAAAGTTAGATTTTTTTAAAGATAATTTTAGACTGTCCTTTGAAAGAAAGGGCATTTTTTTCATCCTTATTTAATGTACTAAAATAATAATAAAAAATATGTATTTGATATTCTTATTATTTTTTAATATTTGAATTAAATAACATTTCTTCTTTAATATAACTTAATAACCTAATTAAAATAAAAGTTTTTTCTTCATTTTGCAAATATAATTCCATTGAAAGTTTATTTTTCCATTAGTTTTAAAAAATTTAATTAACCTGATTATATAAGTGGTATAAAACTGTTGTACTTTTATTCTATTTTAGCAATAGAATTAAAAGAATAAAAATTCAGAATTTAAAGAATAAAAATTAGTATAATTTTCTTTCCTTTCTTGGGTTATATATACACACACACTTAATTATGTTTATGTTCCCAGATTCTCAACTGTGGGTCCTTGATCAATGAACCAATCTGGACAAGGTGATACGATGAGTCAAGATGAATCAAAATGGACGTGCAGTATGTGTACTTTCGAAAATTGGCCAAAATCTATTAAATGTACAATATGTCGTTCTCCAAAACAATCACAAATTATTACTCAAGACAAGCCCCAAGACATATACATGGTACATACCTATATTTCTATTTGAGAAAAAAAATGTATATAATGTTATTTTAAATTGTGTATCATAATTTTTAAATTGGCATTCTTCATTAATTTCTTTTTGTTTAAAGTAGTAAGCCTGATGAAGCTTTTAATATTTTAAAAAAAGTTTGCATTTGTTGTAAAACAATAAACAATAATTTTTTAATAAGTTTATATTCATTTAAGAATTTCTAATTTGCTTATTTTAAAAGTAAACAAGTACTAAATACCTGTTCTTGCATCTAAGTATATATCTATATAGAACAGTATTCTATATTCCTTTGTTTTTCATTTGCTCTTCTTGAAGCAGTTGGATTTGTATGAAAAATTTTTTAATAATAATTTTTTTAATAAATTTTTATAATAAGTAATATTTTTTTTCAATAAGTTTATATTCATTTAATAATTTTTCATTTGGGTAAAGGTTACATATAGTGTGCCCCTTGCTGCGCCTAGGATGCCAAATCGCCAATAAAAATGGCGGATAAAGTAAACAAAAATTTCTATGGGATAGTTACGGTTACGACTTTTCGCAATATAATAATAATTTTTTTTTACCTATAAGTATTGTCTTTTTTTTTTTTCAGACCCAGTGCCTTCATTTTTTTTTAACTTAAGAAAACATCTTACGGCTTCGCTAGGCCCGGAAGTGGCAAACTAGTAGCTTCGCTAGCACATTGAACATAAGGAATGTGCGGATAACATGAACAGTAAATAATAAATAATTGGTAGAGGCAAAGATGCAAAAAGAATGGATTTAATAGGAAATTTTAAAGAACAAGAAATGCGAATAATTCTATTGCAGACGGTTTTTAAAGAAAGAAAGCAGACGACTTCGTGAAGAAATAAATCAGACGATTTTGT
Source organism: Argiope argentata (assembly GCA_026289955.1). Lineage (NCBI taxonomy): Eukaryota > Metazoa > Arthropoda > Arachnida > Araneae > Araneidae > Argiope > Argiope argentata. Next base: position 2,876,483 of record JAOUZG010004552.1, on the reverse strand, counting down.
GAAATGGCATACTGACAGTTAAAATGAGTAAAGGAATACATTTTTTCTGTTCGCATTAAAAATATAATTGAAACTTCTTATTAACTACACAAAAAATCTTAATTATAATACAGATCAAAAATAAAATATTTGATATTTTATTAGTTTTAATTTAACAGTTTTCATAAAAGAGTTGCAGTTCATGTACAACTCAACCATTGTAGGAAGAAGTAAACAAAACATTATAAGGGTTACTACCAGAGCTTTGTGTTGGGTTACCATATTGGCGACAAACTCGGGGGGCACACTAATGACCATTTTAGCCCTAATTTGTTTATTTTAAAAGTAAACAAGTACTAAATACCTATTCTTGCATCCAAGAATATATCTATATTGAACAGTATTCTATATTCCTTTGTTTTTCATTTGCTCTTCTTGAAGAAGTTGGATTTGTAAGAAAAATATTTTTTATTAATAATTTTATAATAATAATAATTTTTTTATAGTAAATGATAATTTTTTCAATAAGTTTAAATTCATTTAAGAATTTCTAATTTGCTTATTTTAAAAGTAAACAAGTACTAAATACCTGTTCTTGCATCTAAGTATATATCTATATAGAACAGTATTCTATATTCCTTTGTTTTTCATTTGCTCTTCTTGAAGCAGTTGGATTTGTATGAAAAAAATTTTTAAAAGAAATTTGTGTACTAAAATTTTAACTTAATTAGTATTTGCAGTTTCTAAAATCTTTTCAACAACTTGAAAATTTTGAATTTATTTTTGCTTGTGAATGCTAATTATGATACAGAATTGTAAAAATACTTTTTATATTTTTAAAGTTAAAAACATATGATATTTAATGTCAAAAGGCATATGAAGGTAGCTTTTGGATGATGTTCATTAAACTGAAGTATAATGAAAAAAAATTTCTGGATTCAAATGCTCATTCAGCATTTTGTAATTGTTCAATTGAATTGATTAGTTTATAACTTATGGTTTTGAACATCTAAATAAAGTCACGAGCCTTTATACACTGTTAGTTATTATACATTAATTTAAGTTTTTAAGGTTAATGGTGTTTGATCATTTCTGTTTTTGAAAAACTAAGTTAATATTTTTTTAAACCCATTTTGTATTTTTTGTAATGCTTATCTTTTCTCTGTAACAGATGGCTCCTCTTATTTCTGAAACTTCCAGCCCACCTGCAGCACAAAGTAGCAGTGCTTCATCTAACCCCCATAATAAATGGTCATGCCCTACATGCACATATTTGAACTGGCCTCGAGCTACCAAGTGTACACAATGTGCCACAAAAAGGAAAACTAGCCCTCCCCCTGAGCCCCCCAGAAACACTTCTTCACATGATCAATCAAATATTGTTTCGACAGATTCCACCACAGCATGTGTTCTCTCTGACAACTATTACAATGACAGAAATAAATCTTGGAGTCGCTCAATCAAATGGACTTGTGCAACATGTACTTATGAAAACTGGCCCAAGTCTATTAAAGTAGGCTGTTATCTTTTTATTAAATCTGAACTTTAAACAATGGCTATTTGGGTATATAGATAGACTGGATCAAAATGCTTATCTTGATATCAAAGTTTTTCTGTGTGCAACAGATAATTTTGTAAAAAAAGTATATACTTCCTAAGGTAATGTATGTAATCTTACATACAAGTATCATAGATGTTCACTTTATATTTCTTATATTGTGACTTTCATAAAGTTGGTTTTTCAGTCTTTAGGATTTATATCCCCTCCTTTTTGCAGTTTAAAATAGATTAAATGTATGTGTTTGTAATAAATACTGATTTGGAAGCATATAGCTTTTATTGCGCCCCTTTAAGAGAGGATGTGACAAGAACTGCATCATATATTTGATGTATGTTATGTATAACAAGGGTTATGTTTAACATTTATTATAATTTTTCTAATTTTGAATAATGATTTTTGAAATATGTATATTACAAATAATTACAGAACTACCTGTTGCACAGTAAAATTTTGCCTTTAAAATTAAATTCATCTCAATTCAGCTTGTGTGTTGCATATATATTAAAAGCAGTTTTCAAATGAAAATTATTGATTAATAGATGGAAATAATCTATTTAATGCTATGCAAAAGCTTTATAATAATCTTCAAGGTTTTTTTTTCTTTTTATTTAATTGAATAATTGACATATTAATATTGAAAAAAAAGCTACCTGGCATTTCTATTTAATGATAGAATTCTAGAGTGATAAATATTGTTCTTAAACTAAACAAATGCCAATGAAATATAATGGGTAGAAATTTTATTCATATGAATAGAAAAACTTCAGAAGCTACATTTCAAAGCACCAATAACTTAAAAGATTTTAGTAGCCATTAATAAACATAATATTAATTTCATTACATCAAATTATTATCTTTTGCCAGTGAATATACTGACTTGGTACCATAATATTGTAACATTGCCTACATTATACACATGCACCTGAAACATTTCATAGAATAATCTTTCATTGGTAACTGATATTAACTAGATTTTTAAAAAATCCTTTTTTTTATATTGTATATAAAATCATTGCATTCTTTTATAACTTTCAGGAAATTCTGTATTTATAAGTTGGAGTAATTAATGATTATTGCTTTTATTCTCAAAAAAAAATGTGCAAATATTAATATAAAATCTAACAGCAATAGCAGACTGAAAACAGCTTTTTGAAATAATTGGAGGCTAATCTATATGATGCTAATAAATTAGTTACTGATTTTTTAAGTACTTTGTAAGATCAATTCTTAGAGCTGAAGCAATACTTGTTTACACAATTTAGCTGAAATACACTGTAAAGAATCAAATTGTTCGTACTGCGAAATAAATTTGTTAACTTTACTTTAATTTTTTAATTATAAACTATGCAGAATTTTGATAAAATTGAATAGTTATCTGTCAGTAACATGAAAATAAGTTGTCAACATTCCATTTTTATGCTGCTGTACTACGCAAAAAATTATCTTTTCATTGATTTCTGGTTTAACATAACATCCAGCTTTTCTCAAATAATAGTAATAAACAAAACAAATTAATTTGTTTTGTTGATTCTTATTATTGAAACAAGTGTTATTGCATTTTTATTAGTTTTATTAATTTCTATTTGTAATTAATAGAAATAAATTACTTATAAATTCCTTTAAAAACATTAATGAATTTCTATATTCCAATATAAATTTATGATTTTTGGGTTCATATTGTTCTATTGTCATTTATTTGTGCATTTAAGGATAGTAATTGTTCCATAGTTTAAAAAATAAAAAAATCACAAATTCAATTGTATGAGAGCATACACTTATTATACATATGCTCAACATTGTATATATTGTTACTTATATTTAATCACATACAGCACAAACTAAGTAATATATTGCTTATTGCTTTTCTTCTATTTCATTTGTTTTTGCTATTCATACCAGTTAAATAGCCAAATATTATTCTACCATATAAATCAAAAGCAAATAATGTTTTCTCATTGTCATTGTATTGACATGCTTTGACTATTTGCTTTATTTAATAATAGTTATCATCTTAATGTTGTTCTTTTGGTGTAGTTTCATTTTTTGGATTTATTTATTTATTGTTTATTATCCAATATATGAACATTTAATTTTGATACTTACACAGATGAGTGCTTTTTGTTGTTACTCTTACATTTACTATTGATTTGTTTCCATTAAATTCTTAAATGAAGTAGTTTTGCTGTAATTTAATCTATATTTTACTAACTGCCTCATTTTCATCTTGTAAACTGATTACAATTTTCAGGAAAATTGTTTTGGAATCATACATAATTGTAATATGATTAGGTCAGATAAATAGATGAAGCAAATTATAAATGTGATAATAATAAATTTTTTAATGCTGAGCAATAGATTATTGAATTTTTTTTCTGGGTGGGTTTTTAATATTAAGACCAAATTTTTATTAAATATTGAAATCTCATAAGTGAAACTGCATAGTAAATTTTATCTTCAGACTTTAATCAAGATTTGCTTGTTCTTGTGGCATGCTAAGTTTGAATTAATTTTACTGAAATAAATTAAAATTAAATAAAGGTATTAAAACAATTTTTCTTCAATATAAGGAACCAAGGATTCATACAAAAATTTAATATCATATATATTTAATAATAAATTTATGTATGGAGAAATTGATATTCTCAATATTCTAAAATAATTAAGGAAATAAAGTACTCAATTTTAATTTTTAAAAAATTATTGTAAATAGGATTGCAACTGTTATGTATCTCCTTTAACCTGTCTCCTTTAAAAAATAAAATAATAATTTTAGTTTTATTATAGAAAATATATGATTAAATTAAATAGAAAAAGAAAGGAGTTTAAAGCCTATTAGAATTTTATAAAGCATTCTTACTAAATTGTGTTTAAAAATATTTTTATTAGTTTATTAAAATTCCTGCATAATTGTTGTCAGAGGAGTATCACTGAAATATTAATCTTGCTATATTTTAAAGTTATTTCATGGGATGAATTTTATTCTGTCAAAAATTCAATAAAGATAAGTAAATGGAATTTGAAACTTTCTAAGAATTTTACCTTAATATTTTATCTTTTTAACTTCTAAAATATATGAATTCCAAATTTGGCAGCTTTATATAAAATGATTTTCTTTTCTTTTTAGAAGATAATGCAATAACATTTTATACTTTTTTAATTTAAATTTTTATTCTCAGAACTTCTGAAAGATTTATTTTATTATTTCTTTTTCAGTGTGTTTTGTGCCACACCTCTCGTCCTAAAGTGGATCAGTCCTGTCAGACACTGACTGAAAATGATGACAGCAGGTCTCGACAACGTGTCAATCGATGTGATGTACAAAGTTCTCTCTATTCTCCTGTTAATTGTTTAACTATACGAAGGAATGATCATTTACCATCAGAAACAACAGAAATACAGGTACCCATTTTAAATTGGAAATGAAATATATGCTTTGCTTTTTTTTTTCATTAACTTGTCAAAAGAATTTTGTAATTAGAGATGTTGTTTGCATTACTTTATTATTATTTAACTTATTTTTTTAAATATGTTAACAGTTATTTTAAAAGCTAACTTATAGGTGATTATTTATATTTACATACCTATTTCATAATGAATAATGCAACATTAAAATATATGTATTTGCTTATTTAGTAAATTTCATATTAATGAAGGAAATGTACAGTTACATTTGAGTATAACATATTTTTAACTCATGCTTTGTGAGGAAAAACTGTTTGTCAAAGTAATGCATTTTTCTTCTTTCAATTATAATGTCATTGTAGAAGAATTTACTTTTTGAAGATTATATCCAGATGCTTCATACATCTAAAATGAATTCTTATTAGAAATTTCTTAAATAAAAAGCAATCTTGTGAACATTACAATTCTCTCCCAAAAATATCAGTGACAATTATTTAGATTTAATTATATGGTAAAATTAAGTAAAATTGGCTTCTTTTCTTTTTTATGAGCTTTTATAGCTTAGCGAGAAGAAAATATGCAATATCTAATAATAATAAATATGAACATCTGAAATACAGGTTGCACCAGGCATACTTTACAGGTCAAACTACTTACTTGCAGCTATAAAATTTTACACATATATTACTTGAAGGGTGGGAATGTGCATCTTGGAACAATTTTTTGAAATTTTAACTAAGAAGTAAACTAGATTTTGCCTTCTATTGTGTGAAATAAATTTTACACAGTTTCAAAATTTAAAAAATTGTCTTTTTAACTATATTAATTTAATGAAGCGCCTTTTATATATATATATATATATATATATATATAATAAATTAGATTGTTGATTTGAAATTAAAACCATTTTCATCGTTTTATAAAATCTTTAATATTGGGATTTTCTACTATTGTTGAAAGCTGGAGAGAGAAGATTCTATTTATCTCTGTAGCTTAAAAGAACAAACATGCAATACGAACAATTTTTTTTGAATAGATAACTACATATTTATATTTTTTATATCATATTGATGTTATTGGATTACTCTTTATTTGAAAAGTTCATTTACATTAATGAATAATTCCTATGCTAGATGTTCAAAATAACTAGCGTTGATTCTCTGATAATTTTATAGCATCATTGATATGAAAATATAATGGAACAATTTACTTGGAATAAGATATAACCAATATCCCAAATGAAATAGCTTGTCATCAGTGGTGTTAGTATGTCTTGATTCACATATTATAAGTTTAATCATCTATAAATCGGTTTGGGTGGAATATACTTTAAACCTTATTTGGTCAATCATCATTGCCAGCTGAACAAAGACAAATAGAATGAGTGTTATAATCTCTATATGAATGAAAAACACATATTTTGAATCGTCTTTTCAATTCATGACTGATAATTCTAAAATACTATAAAATAAGAGATAAAATGTTTAAATAATAAAATTGCAAATTTTTATCAAATTTTGGATGAATTTTGGGAACATAAATTCAGATTCACATTCATGTTCACTCAATAATCAGCTTAAAAGTTGAACTTTGACATATGTGTTAATATACAGAATGATAAATGACTCAGAATCAATAATTTAATTGCATGTATATGAATGTCTTAACAGAAAATTGCCATAAACTAGATTCATGTATTTTAATAATCTGATCTATGTCTCACATTTGTGTGTAATAAATTATGAGTTTCTATTGGCCAGTAGAAAGGTGTGTTCCTATTCAATCCTCAATTCTTTGTACTAAAAATTTCATAATATGCCTTATTGTTGGAGTAATATTTCTATTAATTATTTACCAAAAAAAAAACTCGTTTCCTTCCTGTTTTTCCCCTTCTCTCTCTCTCTTTCCTTAGAAACGAAAAAATAATGCTTTGGGCACTATAAGATATAAATTTGAATTTTGCTTTTGGACATAAGAAATGTAAAAAATTTCATATTATAAGGTAATGTCTGCCACCACTGGGTTTGCTAGAGATTTAAAAGATATACTAAGTAATAATGGAAATTTTTATTAAAAAGCTATAGATATGAATTTGTAAGCTTTAATTACTAAAATTTCTTGATCTGAAGTTAGTAACCACAATATTATACATTCATACTACATATTATATTTTTCTGTGGCTACCTTGAAGAACTTTTGCTAATCAACAGACATAATGTTTTCAGGGCAGTTGTTACTTGGCCTAAAATAATAAAGCTTCATAAGCTGGTCATTTATGCTCACAGAATAAGAATTTATAATATCACAGGATTATATATATATATATATTCTTTGTTCCATACGTGGATATGTCCAAATTATTTTATTTTATATGAGCTGAAGGCAGTTTAAAATTCCAGTTCTTGTAATTTATTAGCTGCACATTTAATTACTCAAACTGCATAAAAAACAATTGTTTATATCATTTTTAACTTTTTTTTTCTAATTTAAAATACTTGTCCCTCTTGAATGTTTTAGAAATTAGCCCTTTTTGGCAATATCTGAAATAAATATTCTATATAATTAGAGTATTGAAGCTGATTCATTTCTCTGATTAATTACCAACAATTAGAAATGATTAAAAAATGCTGTCTTATTTACACATTTCTGTTTTTTAGGTATCTACTGCCTTAGCATGTGCTAGTGATATTTCCAGAACACCTAACAACTACATAGAGGAATGCCGTCTCAGAAACTCAAGACGGAACAATCGTGAAGTGGATTGGACTTGGTTAAATGCTTGTATAGGAGTTGTAGATGGTGATCCAGAGCCTGTGATTGAATACTTATCTGTGGGTGGGGATCCTGGTAGGCAGCTGAATGCAAATGAAGTTGCTTTACTTAAAAGACCTTCTGCGTTTGATGCTGGATACACTCTAGTGCATTTAGCTATTCGATTTCAGGTATCATTGATTTTGCTTTCTACATTTCCTTATTCATCTTAACATCTGCATAATATTTAATTTAGTTAGATTTAAGTAAAATTTTAAAACACATTAAGTCTGTTGTGGGCTGATATTTATAATTTTAAATCCTGATCAAACTACACCTCCTTTCTTTTAAATTTATTTGCAACGAAGTAGTTTGATTCTTCTTCTTTGTTGTATGAACTTCTTCGCATTAGATGAGAAATTAAGTATCTACAGTCTTGTATAATGGTCTCTGTGAATCAAACCAATAGTTACTTTAAGAAAACAGTTTTGAAAATGTGTTGCTAAAGTGCTTTAATTATATTATTTCTACTAATGTTTTGCATTTTAGATTTTCCAACTGAAATTGAGCATTTTAAAAAAACTAATTTGTATTTTTTTAATTACTTATATTTGCCCAATTGTCTTCAGATGGAAAAGCCACATAAATTCCTATATATACCTATTTTTTAAATTAATTTAAAAATCTGTTTTAGATTAATAAATTGAGTATTTATGTGTGTCAAAGTTTGATTTTCTACTACATTAACTACATTTAATGACCAGCTGTTTATCATTTTTATTGGTAATGTTTAATGTCAAAAAAACCTGTTATACAATCATGGTCTTTGTAGTTCTCTGAGCAAAGCATTTTCAATTTATATTTGGTCAGACATTGAACCTTAATTAAAAGAAGTAAGCTGAAAATGAAAATGATGAAAAATAAACTAATCTCACATTGAATTGAAATGTTGTCATTAAATGCAAGAAAAGAAAGCAAAGTAATTTAGATCAAAACTGGGCATACTCTACCAATATATTGCATTATTTATTAAATATTAAAGTTTTAAAAAAGTTTGTTAAATATTAAAGTTAAATATTTTCTGTTTGTAACTAATCTAGATAAATTCAATGAATTCTATTTTTAAAAAACTGAACTTAAAGAGCTTTTTATTTTTTATTTGCCAATTGATATATCTGGAGGGAATTGCTTTGTCTAGAAATAAATTAGCAAAAATAGAAAAACGCCATTGAGGACTTCTGAAAAGCTTAAAATGTTATTGATTTCAAAGCTAAAATTATTGAAATGTTTTTGTAAAAACGTTTTTAATAAGAAAATTTTTTGAGTATTCATCACATAAATAGTATCTTCATAACTTAGCTTTTATCAATGGGAAGAAAAATGAGCTATTAAGTATTTAGAGTAACAATTAAAACAACATGAAGATTATGGTTTATACGAAAACCGACTTTAAAAAACAGCTTTCGAATTCAATATTTCAAAAAACTTAGTTTTAGTTGTTTTTTGAATTAAAAAAAAAACAAAAAAAAACAGAGCAGGGAAAAATATTTTATTTAATTTATATAAAATAACAACAAACAAAATTAGTTTCAAAGTCAAAATGCAAAAATAAAAATAATCTAGGTTTACATTTAAATATTGCTTACACAAAATAATGAAAATTCAAACAATATTTGTATTATTTTTACTAACTTTAATTTCTATAAGGAAAGTAGTATTAAAAAAAACATAAAATATCTACTGTATGGTGGCTAAGTCTTGTTCTTATTTTGCTCACAATATTACCTGAAAATGGAAATACTCACTCTTTAGCTACTGAGCTTGGTTATATAGTTTCATGGCAGAAAATAACAAATCTACGTTGTTGTTTTTCTTTTATTCGCCCTCTCAAATAATGATAATCCAGCTTTCAGTTTCTTTGGATTTGTAAGTTTTTCTTCAAGGAAGTTATGAATTGATTTTTTGAATGGCTTCTTTTAAAAAAGCATTACTGATGAGTAGTTTATTCTATTTGCATTTTGCTGGATGCATATGACTCATATAAATATTAATTAAAACTATAAATTTTTATTGAAATAAAAATGAGACATCAGAAACTTTTTAGAATTAAAATTCATTATAACTATATGTTTTTTCAGTTTTACTTATTTAAGAAAATGAATTTTGATTTTTTTTTCTTTTTTCATGTACAGCGTGAAGATTTGTTGACATTGTTATTATCTCATACTGAAATGACAAGACCAGCTGCTAAAAGAGTTCCAGCAGATATTAGTCGGACATTAGCATCAGACATTCGCCACATGATAGCAGCTTCCTTAAAGCAGAGGAGAGGAGAATTTCCTTGTTATTTTGTGACAGAATGTGTTACTTTTTCTCTGCCTGCTGGTAATATTGTTAAATTGCTTTTATTAAAACAAATCTGTATTTCTGAATTTTAATTTATATTAATGTCAAATTTAATTCTTTTATGCAGAAATTGAAGACTTCAATCCTATAGTACAAGAAAAATTATTTGATGATCTTCTTGACCGTGATGCTCAGAAAGGTATTGTTTTGAATGCAGAAAACTTTTGTCTGTTTTCTCAATGAAAATGCTTTTTAATCTATGTTGTTATTGAATTATCTTAACGAGATATCAAGAGTGTATTTGATTACATTAAAGAGCTGTCAATTTTTTAAAATCTTTATTTTAAAAAAATTAAACATAATTTGTTTACTGTATTAATATTGTTTAAATCTTAATTTTTTAAAGTTTTTTTTTCAAACATGCAGGTATACAATTGTATTTACTTTAATTTTAATTTTAAATTTTAATATCTTCCTTCCTTAATCTAAAGATGGAAACTATATGAAATGAAAAATATTCGTGAAAACTTTGAAAATGTTTTTTAATTATTCTTATAAAATGTACAGCCTCATTCTTAATTTTTTAATAATTATTGGACTTTGCATTTGATTTTTATTTAACACATGTAGCAGTTTAACTGATTTTTTAAAATGCCAATTTTACATCGAAAGTTTATATTACGAGAAAGAGATTATATAATTTTACTATAAAAGCAAGAGTTTACTATATATACTGAATATTACTATGAATGAACTTTTATAAATTTTTTATGTTCAGAGTTGGAAGAAGAATCACCCATTATCAATTGGAGCTTAGAACTTACAGAACGCTTGGGTTCAAGATTGTATGCGCTTTGGAATCGAAGTGCCGGTGACTGTCTTCTAGATTCTGCTCTCCAAGCAACATGGGGCGTATTTGATCGAGACAACACACTCAGGCGTGCTCTGGGAGAAAGTTTATGTGAGGCAGCTGCAGTGTAAGCATAAATATTTCTTTATGACACATCATAAAATGCAATGTCTTATAATAAAATATTTTCCTGTTTCAAAATGGTACTTAATAATGATACATCAAATTCTGCATAATTAGTGCAGTGCAATTAATTAAACAAAACAGTTGGAAGTTAATCTTGACTAAATTAGTATGGAACTCTTAATTTTGAATCATGGTTAGATTATTTGGTTTTGAACCATGGATGGATGAATCTTTTCTGACCAAACTTCCGTAAGTGGATGGATGTTTTTCTATTAAATTTCCAATTTGGAATAATTTGATGCAGAAGCCAAGATTAATTCTAGAATCCAGAATTTAACAAAAAAAAAATTTAAATTATAATTTATTATTTTGACTATTAAACATGATTCTACATGAACTTAAGGAGGCTATTGAAGAACTTAATATTTTTAAAATTATGATAATATAGGAATTCTGTTCTTTTTTTAAAAAACAAATTCATATTGTTTGCTTTCATGAATATTTTTAAAGATAGGTCATAACATTGATACTAGCGGAATTTTTATAATACAGGTTATATCCCCGGTGGAAAGAAGCTGAGACTCTTCAAGCAAATCTTCTTCAGTTCACCCTCGATGAAACCCAGTGGCAAGAAGACTGGGCTATGTTGTTATCCTTGGCCTCCCAGCCTGGCTCAGCTCTTGAACAAATGCACATCTTTACTCTGGCACACATATTACGAAGGCCCATTATTGTTTATGGTGTCAAGTATGTCAAAAGTTTCAGAGGAGAAGCCCTTGGCTATGCAAGATTTGAAGGTAAAGAATTATAATAATTGCTCACAGAGTACATTTATTTTTACTGCTTTTTAAAGTAAACTATGATACATTAATTTTAGTGAAGGAAAATCTCAAGGCTATTTTTTAAATTTAAAAACTACAATCTAAGACTCAATTAAAAAAAAGTTATTTGATACAATTGATGTTTCTGTATATTAAACATTATATAACAGAAGGGGGAGGTTGTGTATGTATGTGTTTTGTTAAATATAGTAATAGACTATTAAAATGGAGTCAGTCTGTTACTGCTTGAACTGTGCTATTTACATTCGAATATCTATTATTGTATTCAAACTTTCTCCTGGGCTTACATAACATAAGAAATCTGCTCTTGTAGCATCATTTTTGTAATTTCTTTAATTGAACAATGATTCATCTTGGTCCCATAAATTTATGATATTTGAAAATTGATTATATTTAACAATTAACTTTTAAGTGTTTATGATTGTACATATGCACACACCGAAATCTTAACTATGCATATATTTATATTGTAAACAAATTTTTTAAAGTTTAGAGGAAAAAAAAAATATATATTGTTTTTATATGGGTTACTACTTTTTTAGATTTTATTTTTCAAAACATATTTTAACACAAATTTTTAATGAATCGCTGGTTATTAATGTCATTTCATACATTTCATTCAATTATTCAAAAATAAGAAGTGTAAAAGTGTTCAAAAATAAGAAGAAATAAAAATGTTTAAATTAAATGTTTAAGTTTTTAACTTAGAAAATTGAAATTTAGAAAATGCTATATTTTAAGAGGAGATAAGAAATATGAACTTTTAACAAATAATTATATTATTTTGGGGTATTTAACTTATGTGCAGATAAGTTATAGATAGAACCATAAATTTTATTTATGTTTCAACTATGAATGTATTCTGTTTTTCATGAAATAATTGCTCTATCATTTTATCCGATATAGCCTGATTTTATTTAATTGTGTTGAGTTATAATAAATTAATTATTTGTGCAATAATCTTATGTTAATATACTTGATTATTGCCATTTAGGCTTAATTAAATAAATTAATCATATGTACATTAATCTATCATTGATATATTAGATTATTACTATTTAGGCCTAATTACATGTTTATAATTTTTATTTTGTCTTTCATCTCTGAAAGTAAGCTATATTTCCTTAGTATCATCGCATATCAGAATGATGAATCTGTTTAACCAAAGTTCTGTCAATTTTACATCTGATTTCTGAAAGTAATTCATCATTTTTAATTTCAATTGCAGGAATCTACTTACCTTTGCTATGGGAACCAACATTTTGCTGGAAGTCTCCTATTGCTCTGGGCTATACAAGAGGCCACTTTACAGCACTTGTTGCTATGGAGCCAGATTCAGAGGATTCACTTGGAGCTGGCGCCAATACCCGGACAGGAGATGACCTTAGAGTGATATTTTTACCTTTAATGACAATGGATCATCAAAGGCTACCGGTGCATTTCTTGACTCAGGAGGAGGTAATTATCTTGTTTAGAATGTTCTATTTAAGTTCCAATGATTTGAAAGATTTCAAATTTTGATTTTTGAAATGTAATTCTCGAATTTCATCAAGGCCTACGAAATTGTTTTGAATTTATAAAATCTTTCTGAATCCAAGTAAAAAATAAAGCTTTCTTATTTTCCAATAAGAATAATTGTTAAATGAGCTAAAAAAAACTTCTTCATGAGTTTTATTTTGTTCATCATTTAAAAACTAATCACTTGTAATCTGCCCCAATTTTGAAGATTATAGATATTTTTTTCGTGTTAAGTAGGCATTCTTCTTTCTTGGAGAACATTTTTGAAATGTAAAATGAAGTTTTAATTCACATGTAGCTCTTTTATTAAAATTGTAATTGATTTTAATGATGGAATTTGGATTTAAATTTACAAAAAAAAAAAAAAAATCTTTGTTAGAAATGTTTTAAAATATGTTGCATTTTGCATCCCTTCCCAATTCTTTAGCAGTTTTGAATTTATTGATCGATCCTTGATTAAAGTTGGACTTAGTTGAAATAATTCTTTGACTTTTACATGTTCTGATATAATATTATGCACTATTTTGTTATTTTATCATTAATTTTTTTTAACTGGAGAATTTTTATTTTAAAAAAATTACATTTCTCTTTAAATCTTTCTCTTTGCAAAAATGTAATATGTCTATTAAACTATTTTGTCTTTGCTCTTGGTCTACATTTTAAAAGTTCGTTTTGCCAATATGATTGAAAATATGCTTGCTATGAAAATTATCTGTCATAAATGTTAAAAAAAAACTGATTAAAGTATTTCAACCCATAATAAATGTTACAAATTGAGATGTTACTTCTATATTTTGAAATTTTGAGAGTTTCACTTACATTTCTTGCTACTTGAAATTGATTTCTTTTTCTTGATTCAAAAAGGGATTAATTTCTTAAATTTGTTTGCTTGTAATCAGATAACTTAATATTAAAATTTTTTAAAATTATTTTTATATTTAGTTGGGCCGAGAAGAAGAAATCATGAAGCAGTGGCTCGACTGTTGTGTGACTGAGGGTGGTATTTTGGTGGCACAACAGAAGATCCTGAAGCGACCTTATCTTGTGGCACAACTGATTGAAGAGTGGCTGGCTTTCTATCGAGGCCTTACGCGGCGGCCTACTATCCATCACTCCTCCCCAGAATCTCACACTCAGGTCTATTCAAGTGATGGAGATTCTGACCAGGAGTAAAATGGAGTAAGCATTTTTCTGGTTTTCAGAACAGCAAATGTGATTTTAAACTTTGTGTCACAGGGTGTAATGGAATTAATGATAAAAGTTTTTACCTTGTAGCCATTTATTTGTATTATTAACTAACCTTTAAGTATATCCTAATTTCTAACACAATTAAGTATATTAATTTACCTTAATAGCTTTGTTTAACCCTTTGACGTGCAGTGGTTTCGCAGTGAAACTGCCACTTACAAAAAATTATTTTCTTACCGAAACCTACGGCTTTAAAATAATGCTCTAACTTTAATAATTGCCTGTAGATATCAGCATGCTAGCTAGTATCTCCCTTACATGCAAAAAAAAGCATAATTTTTAATGTTTTTTTTAGTACTTTCAATTTAATTTTTTTTTTCATCAAGCAAAAAATAAGCAAATTCAATATGCCTTCATAAATGTGTTGTATGAAAACTGTCTATAACATGCACATTTAATTCAAATTAAATCACAAAAGAAAAGTTCTTCATGTTTGACATCTTTGTGGACAGTTTCAGGGACATACCATTGCATACCTGCAGCATGCAATTCTCTACCACTTGAAACACATTAGCAAAGCTAATCTGTTTTCCTTCCTCTGATTCTCTCAGTCAAGTGACTGATAATTTATAGGGATTTTGTCATGAGTTTTGTAGGTGTTATACAAATAAGATGGTTGAAATTTTCGCTTTTCAGTTGTGTTCTTGTATAAGCAGGCGACCTGATTATGAAGATGTTAAATATATTTTCTAATATAGCATAATTTTCTTAATTTTAGAATGTTTAATTTAAATAAATCTCTTCAGAACTTGGATATAGTGTTGATTGTGTTTAAAGTATAAATGCCACATAAAAAAGCTTGAAATTGTTAGCTTTATTTGAGGATTACTTATTGTTATTATTATTTAAATTATTTATTTTTCATATATATATATATTGCATATTGTAAGATTGTATGAATAGCTTTCATTGACAATATTGTATGTTTTAGTATTTCCATGAATAATTACGTTACTAGATGAATTAAAAAGTATTTATTTATTCTTAAGAAGAATATGCCAATGGTGCAGGGTGGTACTCCAGAGAAACCACCACCATCCTCGTGGTGCAGACCAGTATAAATTTTTTGAAGTATTTTCTGTTCCCTTAGACCCTAAACATGTAAATTAATTACATAACTTTTAAAAATTCAGAAAATTTGTATGTACGCTGCAAAGGGTTAATGCACTTACCCTTTTAGGCATGTTTAATATATTAAGCATTAAGCCAATGACTGTCACTGACTTTTCTATTTATATTTTATTTGTCACTAGTAACTGACAGTATATTTTTATTTCATGACTCCTTATTCATCAATGACTGATTTTGTATTTTTTAGCCAGACTTCATCAATCTCTATTGATTGATGAAATAACTTTTATTCAGACTGTGTTAGTCATTATAGACTCAGGATAAACATATAAAAAATTACCTTCTCTTAATATATTTGAATCTGGAAATCATAAAATAATTCAGTTGAATGCATCCTTTGTTGTCACATCCTCATATATATCTTAAGCTGCTTGCATGTCAAAGAAACCAGATATCTAGGGCTTGATGGAATGGATGTTAAAATAGGCTTTGTGCTTTACATATTTAATTTGTGCTCGAAATTCCATCATCTTTATTCATATTCATTTTTTTTCTTTGTATGAAAGGGAAGTCAACAGTTTGTTGCCTAATTATAAAAAATTTGACAATGCAATTTTTGTATCTGTTTGCTTATGCAATAATTCAATAACTAAAAGCTAAATTTATCAACTTGATGCATGCTCTTCATCTTAAACTTTATTTTCTGTAGCAAAGATAGGATGAAATCTGCAATCGGAGAAGTGCCTATATCTTGGTTTGTCTTGAATGTGTAGATTTGTTATTGCACAAATGCATTGAGCTAGATTTGGAGATTTGTCTTTTTGATTTATTTGTAGAAGTGTATAAATCATGTGTCAGATTTTGTAGCAAATCTATTGAAAAAGCAACTTTCTGTTAGTTTACCTTGTGTATGCTAAAACCATAATTTGAAAATGCTCAAAATTGTAGATCTGTATCTAATTTCGGACTACATTCATCAAAGATTTGTCTGTTAGTATGCAAGCATGATATTCCAATATTAGATAAATGACATTTGGTCTTTGATTTTTGCTCCAAAATTGTAGATTTGAATCATATATTGGAGTCATTCAATCAAGCTGAGGAAATTTGATATGCTTATTCAATTTTCTTTTCCATATTGTAACACTGCTTTTGAAGTTATTAAAAACCAAAATGATGGCATTTTGATTTTAAAATTCGGCTAAAGAGTGATGTATTTAGGTGAAACATTTTTAGGTATTACAAATATGCATTGACTTCTTGGACATAACACAAAATGAGATAAACTTTATTTGATATAGTGATGAAAGTTAAATATAACACTAAAATAAATTGAATATTCATTAATGTGTAATTGCTAAAATTAATTATTTTATTATAACCGTGCTTTGAAAATGCACAATTTTATGGGGGAAGGGTTAAATGGGGTATTAATCTATATTAATAAAAATGGATCTCGAAATGCGTTGCTAAGCGCAAAACTGGAGAACAGCTCGACCAATTCGGCTAATTTTTTAAAAATATTTTCGTTAAGACATGAGGATGGTTCTTATGGAGAGAAAAAAATGAAAAAACTGCGAGGAAAATAGTTAAAATGACACTTTTCTTACTTTCCCACCAAAAATCTTTATTTCCTTCCCCCACACCAACTGAGTAAGATAGCAGGAAGTAATAAATTATGATTTGTTTAGAAAGAAATATGAGAAGTCAGTTGGTTTTTGTTTATAAAAAGAAAGAAAATAGTTAATTTTATTATTAGTCTGTATGGATATTTAATCTATGTCTGCTTAAAATAAAATCTGGGCCGGGAAGGGAAAAAAATAATAACAAAGGGAAAAAGGGGTTTGTAGAAAGAAAAGCAGTGAAGAAAAAAAAGGATAGAAAAGAAAAGAAGGCTGTGTGTGTCACCATTATTTTGTCTGTGCGAGGAATTTTCCAAGCTATTTTTAAACTTTCGCATCTCTTGAAAACCAATTGTGTCTTTATTTGTTAAGTGTGTTTACATTTATGAAAATTTGAATATCATTATTCTATAAAAACGTAGAATTTTAAACCTTTCCCTCCACCATTTAAGTAAAATATCAATTCTGGGACAATCACTGTACGGATATAATGAGAAAGATGAGTAGTATAATGAACAGGACATCTAAAGAAAATAATACTACAAATGAATTATATGACTATCAAAGTTGGTTTGGTTTAAAAATATTTTGGTAAAAAACTGTTATGAGGCAGAGCTACATAAAATATTTTATTAAAGTTTTAGTGAGCATTAATACTGGCGAACCGACTGGTCGCCAAAGGCGGCTAGTTATTTAATAAAATTGATTGGTAATATTTCATTAAAGAAGCTAAACAATTCTTCCAAACTTCCATTCATGAAAACTCCGAATTTTTGTGAAAATAAATTAAGATATTGAATTTTTATTAAATTTGTATTTGATACTCTTTTTTTAATAGATGGACATTTTTTTTTTCCATTTTTTTAATAGATGGACATTTTTTTTTCCATTTTTTTAATAGATGGACATTTTTTTTTCATTTGTTCCTTATTCAATTAATGAACATATTATTTGTTTTCAGTAATTTAAAGGTAATTATGTTGCAAATTTCAGATCTTCATTAAGAAATGAAGCATACTGAAAAGACAAGGTAAGAAGACTCAGTGAAGTGCAACGGAAGAAAACTTAAAACTTCCCTACATACAAAATATGAGGATCCAAAAAGTGGTAGGAAGATTCCATCAGAATAATAGACAGATTCAACAAAGTACATAAATATGTTAGACATATTTGTAAAAATATCTACTTTTATTTAAGAAAATATCAGGAATAATATACTCCTACCCTGTTTTGTTTACACTTTATTAAATACTTACTGAGCTTCTAATAAATTTATTATATTTTGTATTTTTGACTTTAAACAAAAATTATTTGAGGAATTCATAAGGCACTAATTTGAATCTGAATCTTTTTTGACCATGTGAATGCCATCAGCAGTTATTGGATATAAATTGAGCAATTCTTCCTCTTTTGTTGAATTCCCCATTTTGTTTTGATTATTTGTTGTATTTATCCTAATAATCTTTTTAAATGTCTTAAACCTTGCTTTCTCATTTTCCTATTTTTTAATGTGAATCCTGCAATAAGGACAAGTTTCATATGTTATTCAGAAACTTTATATTATAAACTATTTATACTATTATAAACTTTAAACTATTTATTTTTCTTCCTTCTTTGTTCTTTTGACAATGTCATAGTCTTTAAATTTCATTATAGGAAATGGTGATTTTTTAAAATTTTGTTTTCATTTGACTTTTTCGCTTTCAGTATACAAAAAGATTAAATATTTTATTTAGAAAATTCATAATGTTGCTAGCATTAGCAAAAATTTAACTTTTTTAATTATATATTTTATATTTGTTATCATCCTTGAATATTTTCTGTAATTTACAGAAATTCTTTTATTTATCACTTTAAAAAATAACAATTTTATAAACAATTAAAGCTTTGGATCATGTTTTATTTTACGCATGTTCTAACCTTTTCCATTCAAGTGGCACAGATGCTGTCTCACTAACCATTAAGACCACTTCCGTCGTCCTAATGTCATTATATCACACTGTGCATGATACCATTTTATTATTAGTTCACATCCTCAATCTTTCTTACAATTTGAGAAAAGAAAAAGCATTTTCCCGTTTTTCTGGTAAAATGCTTAGTTTGTATAGAAATCATCATCTAGTATGTTTTCAGAGTGAATGCTATGAACCATGCATATCTTAAATTCAAAAGGTATCAAAAAGCTATTGTGAATCTTTCATATATAAACAATTGTGAAATTGCATTCATTTCTGCAGTTGATTGGAAAATCTGATTATTTCCCGATTATTAATTTGTGTTTCTTCTTCCACAGGAGGGGTATAGATGGAAATTGTAAATACTGCATTTCATGTCGATTTGTCTGCGTGTGACTATCCCGTCCAAGAAGGGGGACTATTTTGTGTCATAGCTTCACCCTGTACATTTCCAACATAGTGGACAGATTCAGCTATTTTCTCTAACCCTGTACAGATAGCAAAGTGTGTATTTATTCAAATCTTAACTTAGTTTATTGGACATTCAATAGAGATCTTATGAATGGATTCTTGTACATAGCGATGGACATTTGTGCAGTAGATTGTAATTAAAATGGAATGAGAGTTTTAGTATTTTTATTTTATGATTGTTGATTTGTTTTTCAAGATTAATCTACTTTTGAAAGAAGACAATGCTCAGATTAGCATGAGTGTGATATATATCTTTGATTGTTTACAAAAGAGTTAACTTTATGTATGTTTTTACTCTGTACACTAATTTTTTTTTGAAGAGTTAGGTGCACAAATAAATAATTACTAAAATTATAGATTTCTTCTCTAAAGCATTTGAATAATTATCCTTTAAAATACATTAAAGTTAATAGTTTTGTGATTCTTACTAAATATACTAAATCATTATCAAGCAGATTCTCCATAAAATCTTATTGAATTGCTGTTACATAAACTAAGATAGTGTTAAAATCTTAAATACTTTAATTAATTTTTATGATTCAACCAAAGAATAAATTTCTTACTACTATGATATTATTGATTTTAAGCACCTGGATTTAAGTTCTTTCATTGTTATTTCTCAAGTAATTATAATAAAAGTTTAATTTAAACTATTTTGAGTGAAGTTTTCTTTACTACTTCTTGCAAAACGAAAACACCAGTTCATGTGTTGAGTTATGGTTTGTATGGATTATATATAGTGGTTCATGTATAATTTGGCATTTCACTATTCTGACTCTTATAGCATTTTTTCAAAAGTATAAATGGAATATTGTTTATTGTTATGGCTCCTTATTTACATGAACATTTTCAGATGATGCCAAATTTTCTTGTACATAATACAGTCAATTTGGCAGTATATCTGAGTTGTTTGGTTGGAAATTATGAATAAACAACTCTCCAAATGGAAAACATGAAAGGGAAAACAAGTAACTGCATATTGATATTAAATAATGTAAAGAATAAGCTCAGATTTTATAATATTTATGTATAGTACTAGCTGTTATGCTCAGTGCTCTTGAGGTGAAATTTTTTTCAAATAAAATATTATTTATTTAATTATTGCTAAATAAATCTCCATTAAAACTTTTAGTATTTATGGTATTTAAAGCATAAAAAATATTTATTTTAAAGATTGAAAGTTACCAAATAGCAATTCAGCTTCTGAAATCTATACAGAATAAATAACATATGAGAAAAGATAAATTTAATGTCAGCGAACACTCATTAGAGCTCATATGTGCTTGTAAACAGGTACTTTCTGAACATACGTAAAATGTTTAATGTGTAAAATTGTTTTGTATAAAATAATAGTACAAAATATGCAAAAAATCTTTGTATTGTCTACAATAATATTTTTAATATGAAATATTTGACTACTATTTTTAATTAAAATTAGAAAAATCTGTTGGTCCAAAAATATTTAATGTCTTAATGTTTCTTAATAAATTTATGTTGTTTCGAATAATGGTTAAAAACTTCAAGAATGCTAATTTTAAGTTGTTAATAATTATTATAATTTTAAAAATAAGTTATTTACTGTAAGTGACCATCTAAATGTCTGCATACACAATGAAATATGAAAGGATCCATTTTCAACAATCAGTTTTAGTCTTTATTAATTTTTAAAAAATGAGTAGTTCTGCATTTAATCAATTTTTAAAGTAATAAAATATTTCAAAATGTGTAGTAGAAGAATTATTTTTCGAGGTCAATGGGATAAATAATTCTTATTTAGACATCTCTGTACTATTTAAACCTAGTTTACTGAACAAATCTTGGGCAGCAGAGCACCATGTTTGTGCAATTGTAAGAATTCAGGATGAAAATCTAGTTTTCAATGAATTTAACGTTAATTTTTTAATTAATTCTCAGGAAACCATCCTTGAAATTTTCCATGTGCCATAATATTTATAAACACACTTTGAAAGGCATTCAGTCCAGTAGTTGAAATTTCTATAGATTTTTAAAAAGCCTGAGTCTTTTTTTTTATTTAATGCAATAATTTGCTGTATAATACATTAAAGCACCATTTATACATTGCTGATATGAAATTTCGCTCACATCTTTCATATGTTATTTACATTTACACATTATTTTAGCACAATCAAGGTTCATTTGTAGCCATTGTAGTGATAATTTATTTTATTTATTTGATGCAAATTTTTGATTATATGTCATTTTAAAAAAGAGGGCTGAGAGTGAAAACTGTATTTGAGTTGTAGATGCATTATGATTTCAAAATTAATCACATCAATGAGTTAATAGAACATATTATCTAGTGTTAGTTTAATGATGAAGGGAAAAAATGTTAAAAACATCACATTACCTTCCTTTAAAGATGGAATGAATATAATTTTTTGTGAATATTCTATTGAAGGAAATAACTTTCATTTAACCTAATTTGCTTCATAATACTCTACTTTATACATACAATCATCATGACATCATAATTAAAGAACTTATAATAAATGCTTATCTAAATGCACACAGATCATATAAAACAAGAAATGTGACTGTGTAGTAATATATAAGGGTTTCTTTAATGAATCTTTTAAATTGAATTTACTTTAACTTATTATAATTTATTAACTTATAATAATTTTTTACTTGTAATTGAATTTTTAATGACTTTGTTAATTAAAATTTCAATAATGAATCATTCCATTTTATATCAACCCTTTGAAAGATATACAAATATTGCTTTGCTGTATTTTTTGCAAGAAAAGTAGTTTTTACTATTAAAATGTATTTTTGAAATGGGTTGCCTCTAAATTAAAGGATATGGGAAGTATTAATTCCAAACTTTTAATGAGAAAGGCTTCTCATTATATATTTGTCTGCTAGATATTTAATTATTGCGTATAAAAACAATTCTTGTTTATTTATGACCACATCCCTTTGGAATTATTAACTTAATTAATGAAACAGGAAATTCTATTGATTTCATTCTCATATGGATTGTGATTCAATGTTGAAAAAACATTAATTTTACATATATATCAATAATTATCTTTTTTTAATTTTATTATTTATTTATTTTTTACATTTCAATATATAAAAGGAAAAATAGCAAAATAATTATATTGAATCATCCCGTTTTTATATTTATAATTAGATTGGGGGCATTATGTTTTTTTGATTGTATACAAATTTATGAGAGAGAGGTTTCAAACTTAAGACCATCAATCCAAGAGTAACTATAAAAGCATCAATTAGCAAAAAACTTTTCTTCCATTAGTCTATACACATTAAAGGCCTTATCACGCGACTGAATACCGTCTATATTTTCGTGGACAGTCTTCGATTTATGCCAGCAGGCAACCGGTAAAGCGAGATTTTCGTCATCATGAGCTTTTTTTAAACCAGTTTGAAAATGTAGACGACAATGACGGAATAAAATACTTTATATTAATCAAATTAAGTAATTTTTTTTAAAAGCTTGTAGTGGATGACATTTGATGTTAATACAGTTTTTTCGAATATTAATTCATTAATTTTTTATTTATTAATTAAAAACTAACTTTCTCGCTTTTATAGTAGTTGTAATTGTTAGGTTGGGATAGCCTTGGTGGTAGGGCGATGGATTCGCATCCCTTGTGCTGCGAGTTCGAGCCTGGTCACAAAGTTCTCCATGTCGAAAGTAATACCACTGGGGGTACTGAGTCAGAGGTGATCGTTATTCGGGTGGTCAGGGGTCCATGCCCTCAGAAGCTAAAGCACCCCTTCTTCCATTGTGCAGCGGAAGACGAGAGTAACAATTGTAATTTTGTAATAAAAAGTAACTAAAATAACAAATTTCCTAATATCCAAAGTAGGAAGTGATTTTGGAATTATTTTTATATTACTTGTTTTTATTGTATGCCATTGTCCTTCCAGGCGTTCTCTGGAATAACACCTTTATCATGGAATATGCGATAAAGTTTAGGGAGACAACTCCCACTGGTTTATTGTTAGGGAAAGCTTCATCCACAGAAATGTGACAAAGATTTCTTTTTTAATTGCATTGTTCGGAACCGCCACATTTAAATATTTTACGACCTTGGGTTATGCTCATTACGAGAAAGTAAATAAATGATCCTTTTAGTTTCAAATTTCAACATATTTTTAATATATTAATGATTTTTTTCACGTTAACATGAATTATTTTATTGACTTTATGAATAGTTTTTTTTTCCGTCTATTGAAGTTCCAAACTTCACGTCATGAACGTTTGTACACAATAATGTTGAATAAGAATGTATAGTAAACCATTATGAGTAACCCAGCCGGCATCCTGGTACAGAGAAACCACCTCTTCCTCGTGATCTGGACGTCCCGGTCAGGGCATGGTTGTTCTGTGTTCTATATGTGAGTTGTGAGAATGTGCCCCCATATGAAAAAGGACCGTGCAAGCGAATGTAATGTGTGTCAACTTCATATGAGCTGGAAGTCAAACTTCTGCTTTCGTGTACTCAGGGGTTTACACCCTCAGAAGCTACTGCAGCTCCCCTCCCCTTTCCGTTGTAAAGCGGGCAAGAGATCATCATGAGTAATCCAGATTTATTCACAATAATGTTGAATAAACATAAGTAAATGACAACAAATAACGTAATTATAAAAAGATTAAAATGAAATCTGCTATGCTTATTTCAATGTATGATGTCAGAACATCATTTATTGAACAGCCATGCACCACGTGCTAGTGCAAGTTAAATTATATTTTCATTTTAATGGTTTCATCGAATGAGTCACTTTAGTATTGCAAACGATCTAAAAAAACTTTGTCTCGCATTGATTGTTTAGAAAAATATCCCATTTCCTATTTATTTCATTTCTGGCCTGGTTGGTAGAGCGTTGGACTCGTACTCCTTAGGTTACGGGTTCGAAGCTCACCGACCAAAACAATCCCCAAGTGTAATGGCGACTGGCGCTCGTTAAATCTGTTCGTGGTCGCAAAGTCCTCCATATCGAGAGTAATATCACTGGGGGTACTGGGCCAGGGGTGATCGTTCCCTGTTCCAGGTCTAAATTACGATCTGAGATGAATGAATGATTTGCGTGAATGTATTCCGCCCCCTAAAAAGGGTTGTGACGTGTGTGTAGCTAAGTCGTACTCTTGGCCCTAGATGGCGCTACTTGTAAAACAAGAGACGTATATTTCCGGCTTAAATTCTGCTGATGTATCAGCGGGGCTTGTCCATGGCAAGTGCTATAAGTAACAACAACAACAACATACTCAAAATGACATTTTTCTAGGTTTTATTTGCTGGAGTCATTAACATTTTTTTTTTCAATCAGAGCGTTTGTAAATGCAATAGCAACGCATTATTAAAAGCTGATTTTTTGAGATGCTCGTGCAGATAATAAATTTTTTATGTACGTAATTTTGTTTTCTTTTTCGACTACGGATTTTTGTGGACGCCAAAAACCTCATCCCAAAAACAACATAATTTTCTGACAATATAACAAGAGAACGTAATGAACGTTAAAAAAAAAAACTTCACAAATTATACTTTACTAAGTGTTAATATTATCCTTATAAGTTATAGTTAAAGTGCGTAAAATTTTTCTTTTGGAACTATATAAGTGGCAACTTTTTTAAATCAACTTGCTTGTGATCACCTCTCGTCTTAGCCGACTATAGGTAGCTACCTAATCTGCCTAGTTGAAACTCGCCACTGTAAAGAACACCGATACTCAAGGTATCTGTAAAACCAAATAATGATGCTTTAAATAACCAGAGGAAGCATATTTCTTTTAGTATAATGCCATTTATTTAAATTTGCTAAATAATCATATATAATTAAAAAGTTTTATTTAAATTTTGTTACATACTATTATATTCTTTGACTTGAATTTTCGCTATAAATAAAATGCCACCGTAAGTTTAACATGCTTGGTATAAAACAAATGCTGTACCTGTGAGATTATTGATTTGACAACCACCTATGCAAATGTTGATAACAAGTCAGAAAAATTAAAGGATCTTTGAATAGAAATTCTGTTCGTTATGTTAGAATACATAAATATAAAATAATAATCCCTTTAATTGTGTCTCTTACTATTTATTTGGTTTTAGAACAGTCTTGTTTCATATAATTTGCCTCCTTAGATTCAGGGCATGGATTTTGGTGATATCTGACTCTGACTTCGGAAAGTAACGGTAATACAATTACTGTAATGCTTCAATGAAATAGAAGAATCAGCTTGATTTCTAGAATTAATCTATTTAAAATTTTCATCATATTTTAGGAACTTATCTGTTTTATATAATTATTTATTTCTTTAATTGTATCAAAAATTGTCCTTCGTTTAAAATTTCAAAATGAAGGAAGTGGTGAAGTTTTCAAACTTCCAGTCAGTTTATTTATTTATTTAAATCCAGTTAATTTTCCTTGGCATGCTGAACATTTTACTTTGGTTAAATTTGGCACAAACATTGAGAAAAATTCTTTTATTGGTGGGATATGGCATACCCAAATTAAGTGATGGTTAGTCTCTGTTGGCGAAAATTTTTTAAAGGAAAACATGGATTTTAAAAGTGAACATGATGTTGTTTTTGGGACATTAAGTTTTTGGCGTCAACAAAAATCCGTTGGCGAAAAATTGAAATTTTATTATCTGCACGTGCATCTCAAAAAATCCGCTTTTAATAACATGTTGCCATTGCATTTACAAAAGCTCTGATTTTAAAAAATAAGTTAATGTCTACAGCGAATAAAACCTAGAAAAATGTCATTTTGAGCGCGTGATTATATAAGATGAAATAAATGGGAAATGTGATATTTTTTTCAAACAATAAATGCAAGACAAAGTTTTTGTATATCGTTTGCGATACTAAAAGGACTCATTCAGTGAAACAATTAAAAGGAATAAAAATATTATTTAACTCGCACGAGCACGTGGTGCTTGACCGTTCAAGAAATTGTGTTCTGACATGATGCACTGAAATAAGCATCGCTGATTTCATTTTAATCTCTATTTATTTATTGCTGCAATAGAATTTAAGGTATGAGAAATAGATTAAGACATGACTCCATGTTTTTATTTCATGGTAAAATTAGTAATGTTTACCATTTAATAACTGCAATATGATAAGGAAATGAAGAATAATTTTTTAATAGATTTCTATTCAATGAGAAAATATGAGGCATTTCCAAACCTAGCCCCATAATTTGATTTTGAAGTTAATCATCCGTAATTCATAAGATGAATACACAAAGTTTTTTATATTTCTGCGCAATTGATACAATTACTTTATATAATATTGTGTGTAGAAAAGGTGATAAATTAAAAGAAATGATAAACCGTAAAAGCTTGTCTGAATATTCATCAGCTTTGAGAGTTCAAGAAAACTATTTTCGGAATCCATGTCAATGATGAGATCCCATTACAGGTTACAAAGAACGGTTTCTTTTGTATTTTCTAGCGAGTGGGCTCTCGAAACCCAAAAGTGGCATCTGACGCAACAATGTATGGGTATAAATAACATTTTCCGATGTTTCACGGCAGGTGGTTCTGCTGGATTATACAGCTGGATTCTTTGTGTTAAAAATTGTTTTAACGTTTTAATTTGGCAACACTTGTGGACCCTTTACTTCATGAATAGAAATATGTGTATAGAAGTTCGTTAAAAAGCAGCAGTCGGTGAATTCGTAGAGATGAACTCCAGTTCTTGTTAACAATATAGAAAAATTCTGTTTGTAGTAGTTGCATAATGGTTATACTTAATTGGCTGATGTCGTTGGCGGCAATTTACAAATGAATCGTCGGCTTTGGGCCTCTTCCAGAGATTTTTCTTTTTCTTCCTACTGATAGCTCACACTCTAGCTATATATACATCTTGTTCAAACTTTCAATCTTTTATAAAATGCTGTTTATTCATTCAATCAAGTCCAAGTAAATTTTTTAAAACTTGTAGTGGATTACATTTGATGTTAATACAGTTTATTCAAATATTAATTCATTAAATTTTTATTAATTAATTAAAAACTGACTTTCACACCAATTTTTTTTTTCATTTCCCCGCCTCCAAATAAGTCACGAATTCATTTTGTGTTTTCCCAACGCTAATGAGGTTAGGCTAACATCTTTTCGGCCGATTATTTCAAGCGATTCTGTTTATTTTCTTAATGTTTGATGCATTTAAAATCAAACATTATTAATGTATCGATTTTTCCGATTCAT
Source organism: Argiope argentata (assembly GCA_026289955.1). NCBI lineage: Eukaryota > Metazoa > Arthropoda > Arachnida > Araneae > Araneidae > Argiope > Argiope argentata. The sequence goes on along the minus strand of JAOUZG010004552.1, from coordinate 2,848,533 downwards.
TTTGAAGTACTTTCGAATTAGAATAATACATAATAATAAACATTAGAAATTTCTAATCTGTATTGCGTATCCCAACTTATGTAGAAAAAGCACGCCTTTTGCATTGTCACAATCGGCTTTAAATCCTCAATTGATTTTAAAAATTCAATGTCATTATAATTTACAGTAATCGCAATAGTTATACCTGAATAATCTGGTTGGTATGGCGTTGAATTCCAATCCCTTGGGCTGCGAATTTAAACACCATGTGTAGAAAGCAGAATGAAAAATTGCCAGATAATTCGATTTCTATTTTGTGGCTTAATATTGTGACTCCGTCATATTTCTATTCATATTTATCTTAATTGTAATTATTCAATAAAGAGTAACTAAAATAAAAAATTTCTTTGTTAACCTAAGTAGGAATTGATTTTAAAAAAAGTTTTTTATATCACTTGTTATTAATAAAATGATTTCTATTTCAAAGATATTTTTATAGCATATATTGTATTACCACAGCATAATCTGCTTTAGATACCTCTAGTGTTTGAAATCCAATTTTTCAAATCTACTTTAATGTTTTTTAAATTTTTTTAAATTTCATCCTCATTAAATTTCTTATAATCTACACTACTATTATAAATGTGAAAGTTTGGATGAATGGAAGATGTTAGTCAATCACGCCAGAACGGCTGAACGAAATTGGATGAAATTTAGCACAGAGATATATTATATTCTAGAATAGAACATAGGCTATTATTTATTCCGGTTAATTGAGTGATTAAATTCTTATTAATTAAAAACCAACTTTCCCGCCAAAAATCCCCATTTCCCCACCGCCAAACGAGTAAGGTTTCAGTTAGTTTTTCTCCCTCAAAAAGCTAAAGAGGTTAAGCTTAACATGTTTCCGGTCGATTATTTCAAACGATTCTGTTTATTTTCTTAGTGTTTGATATATTTGAAATCAAACATTGGAATTAATCGGGTTTTTTAATTCATTTTGAAGTACTTTTGAATTAAAATAAAACAGAATAAAGGAAATTAAGAATTTCTAATCTGTATTGCGTTACCCAAGCTGGCATAGAAAATCCATTCATTTGCGTTATTCCACTTTACTTTGAAAATTCACGCATACTTACGGTTTGATGACATTTCACATTGTGGTCAGACCACCAGTTCTCACACATACACATCAAAATTTTCTCGCGTTCGAAGTCATGGGTAAACATTAGCAACAAATAAAAGTACCTTTAGTGTTATTAATACATGCCGTTACATTTCAAATACCTGATATTTTCATAACTTGTACTTTCTTGAGGTTTTAATTCTACTTGATCTATTTAGTCACACCTAGGAGGGTTCATGATAAAAAGAAATGTCATAAAACAGATAAAGAAGATATCCCCGATATAAAAAAGAATCGTGACTTCTTCTCTTGGTCAAAGCACCTACGTGCAGCCCAAAATAGAATTCTGAGTTCATTGGAGATAGGTTGTTTCCAGTAGTATTTTTAGGCGAAATCGGTCTACATTTGAGCTCTGCTAGAAGAAATAGCGTGACCATATTAAGAAACTCTTTATTAAAACTCAAATTGGATGAATAACCGAACCCATTTTTTCTTCGAATCATGCTACTCAATATATCACTGGCAGACTTCTATTTACTGTAGAATGCAGAAATATGAATGTATATCACAGATAATATAAGATCACACTTATGACTGTCATACTTTAAAAGGTTCTTGATATCCTTTCCTTTCCTTGTAATAAGAATGCGTCCAGTGATTGTTTGATGTGATATTATAAACCTCTCAATAGTCTCATATCGTACGCTTGGACGTCTGTTTGGTAATTGCTGAATATATTTTAAGAAGACTTTGAATTTTATTTTGAACAAACAGGTCCAGTTGTCTATGTTTCGTGAATTGCGATTCCAGCAAAATGAACTCCTTCTTCGTTTAGTACGTTCATCTAAGTCTAAATGTGATAACTGAACAGTGATGGGTTGATTTGTAGAGAACATCATTCCCTTGTCGCACTTTTCAAAATCGCCAACTCGCCGCGCTCTTGCGTCTTATCTCCTGGAGGAAGATATCCACCAACGACAACATCGGGTTGCCATATTTGGCGCTGAATATCCTTGGCGAAAAGGGGATGAAGCTCTCTTCTGTTGCACCCAATAATGAAGCAAATATGATGTTTCTGTACAACAAGAGACACGATCACCGGCCTTTTTCTACATTGATTCCTTTTATCTGGAGTCTTGATGATATATCTCTGCGATGACAATTCTCCAAAGTATGCCAGGAATCTTCTAGAAAGCATTGTGGCTTCAAGCATTATAACAACTCAAGAATACAGTTGTTATCATCTGTTGTGGTTGCAAAAATAAATCAGTCTCTAAATAACGATAAGCTTTCACAGCTATTAATTTGGTTTAGAAAAGTGGAACTATTCCTCTTTTTCTTGTATACGACAGATTAGATGCGTTATTTGGCAGGACAGTGAATAAAGTCTTATGATCATCAGAAAAGTACCTCGTACAGAGGGTGGATTTGATCTCATTTTTCTTAAAGATCTGCATAAGCAAAACATAACTACTCCAGCTTAAGTGCAACATGCTACATTACTCCAACCGAAATAAATCGCGGAGTAAAAAAAAAAGATGAAATGGCTCAAAGCACTTTATAAGCTGATATTTATTTAAAAAGACAAAGGTGTCCATTTAGTGGGATTTTAAAAGAATTGTTCCTTTTTAGCATCTATTGGACAATACGATGATCGAATCTAAAATGTACTTACATCAGCTGGACAAACTGAATGGTTCACGTAAACTGAAAAGGTTAGAATTAATCAACACAAAAGATGTATTTTTCCACCAAGATAATGCGAGACGTCACGCAAGTTTGGTAATTCGCCAAAAGCTTTAAAAGCTTGTACAGGATATATTGCCACGTCCACCATATTCTCCTGATCTAGCGTCTTCTGAATTTTATCGTTAGAATCTCTGCAAAATATTTCTGGCAGTAAAATTTTACTTCTACCGCAGAAATCAAAAATCACCTGGATCAGTTCTTCGCCAACAAAGAACGAAAAATTCATGAGCGTGGAATCATACTACTACCAGAAAACTGGCAAAAGATAATAAAGATAATGGATCGTATAGAGTTCAATAAAATATTTATCCGCTATGGGAAAATCGTCTATCATTTTCATAAGATTAACTAAATTACTTCATGAACTACTCAATAGTTCAATTGAGACGTTTTATCATATCCTTCAAACTCCGTAGATCTTGGTCCAACAGATTATTACTTGTTCTTGTGCCGGCTTTCTGGCGCAGAGGTAGCGTTTCTTTCTCGTGATCTGGGAGTCCCGGGTTCGAGCCTCGGTTCGGGCATTGCTGTTCTTCTGTTTGCTATCTGTGAGATGTGTGAATCCCCCCTGTAAGAAGGGTTTGTGCAAGCAAATGTGGTGAGTGTGTAGCTAACTCGTACTCTTGGCCCTAGTTGACGCTACTTCAAAAAAAAAAGCAAGCAAGAGACGCTCCTTTCGGCTTAAATCTGCTGCTGTATCAGCGAAAGGCAAGTGCCATAAGTAACAACAACACTTCTTCTTGTCATTAAAAATATCTCATTGATGAACGGTTCCAATCCGAATGCGAAACAAGAGTACTCCTCGTGGAATATTTTGTAAGTATGCTCTAAATCTCTCCATTTGCGAAAAGAGAGAATAACGAAGCTTATTGAGGAACGTGATAGAGCGGAACGGTTCTTATACAGCAAAATACTTCAATACAAAAAATATTATGTATTCATTTTGCATAAAAAAAGGAGAGAAGGTATAGAAACCCACGAGACACCCAAATATTTTCTCTCTGCGTAAAAAAAGAATATAAGAAAGAAACCAGAATGAAAAGTGAAAAAAAAAAAAGAAATTCAGCGCTAGTATAAAAGTAATTTAAATACCTTCGAAAGTGTTAGCAGCGCCTAATAACAGACAATCCTTTTCACCGGTATGATCCACTTATTTTCGCACTATCATTGTGATCCATGCATTGTCAGCCACTAGTTACCTGCATACCTCGTGCAAAGCCAGCCTCTAAGCTATTTGTCAAGGAAAGGGGGGAGGATTCAAAAGCAAATATTTTCCCTCACAATGCATCCGACTCTATCAATAAGCGGATTACTCTTTTTCAATGCAAAGAATACGGTACAAAATATTTGAGAACCTTTACATGTTTCTTTTTGTTTGTTTGTTTTTCTCTTCACCATAAATCTCTCTCTTTCTTTCTTTTCTTTTTTTATTTTTTTCATTCTATATCTTTACTTACTTGAGGGAACAGAACCTCATCAGCATTCAGTCGCGCGTGTCCCTCTTTCGTACAAAAAAACTGGGCCTCTTCGGGCCCCAAAGAAGGCCCCACTGTTATAAAGAGACCTTGAGGCTAACAGGCGAGTTTCTTTTGTAAGCAGCGAAGGAAAAAAATTAAGTGCAAATAAGGGGGAAAAGGACCTTAAGCCATTGAATGTTCGAAAGGCCCAAGTTCTTTTCGAATTCGGACGACTTTTTTCATTCCCCGAAGCCAGAAACGGAATAACATGAAAGATGAACTATTAAAATTAACAAGATTCCTCTGTAAAATAAATTACATCTTTTTTTATTTCACTTCAGTTGTTTTCATTAATAACTGCCAAGATTCGTAGACTCTGTCATCTATTCATGATGGTGGTGGGTGTTTTCGTAATTGTTTCTCGAATTTTTTTTCTTTATTTTTCTTGGGTTTTCTTTTTAGAAATAAAAAGAGAGATAAAATATAAGATACAGTACTTCTGGAACCATTACAAAAATTTAACGTAACGAATACTATCTTGAGATTAAATGCGTTTGCAGTAGCCTTTCTAAGGTCGATCCACTAGGCGTATGCCCGAAAACTAGTGGGGCGGCCTTGCTCAGAGATATCTTTTGCGCAGATCAGAAGTTGTTCTCATTTCGAAATCTTGCCATTTCTGCCCTTCCCAAGATCATGAAAGAGAAGAAGAAAAATGAACAATAAATTGCAATTAACTGTTTAAAAATAAATGTTAAGTTATAATAAACAGCAAAATTCAATATGGAGAATCATATGTTGTATATTTATCATTTGGAAAGTTACGACAGTGAATAAAGCCGATTTTATTCAATTTTATCATTTTACAAGAGTTCTTATTTGCTTAGTATAAATGTAATAAATAATTTTCTATGGCGGGCAGATATTGCTGTACCCTTAAGTACGGAATTAAGAATTTTATTAACTATTTCGATAAATACTGCTAAGTTTGAAAGTATACTTTCGAAGCTTTAAATTAATATTTAAAAAAATGCTTAACCCTTTGAAGCATAATGGTTTCGTTTGAGTCCATATAGCCTTTTATTTTTTCTTAGTTGTGTATGTTGCTAAGACTTGCCACAGCGGCTTCAAATGAAACCACCCCCTAATTTGTATATATCACACGAAAAAATGTATGAATATTATATTGGAGAGCCAAATTTTATAATGGGCCAGAGCTTAAAAATTCAAAAATAAGGCATAATATGTGCATATAAACTCTCCATAGTTGAATATAGGTAGAAAAACAACAAACATCCCATAAAAGTTTTTCAAAAATACATTTAATCCAGCTTATTTGTTTTTGATTGTAAAAAGTATTATGACTGGATAGGATAAACCTGAAAGTAATTTCACCTTGTTTTTCTTTGAGAAATTACTGCACAAAGTCTACCAATATTTAGAAATTCAAAAAATATATTGCCGATATTATAAATGACGTTGCATAACTTCTTCAGAAATACTCAACAATTTACTGTTTCATATATTTTAATCGCAGTTGGCAACTTTTCCTGGAGCATAACCTTTTCGGATTCCGAAGTCCTTATAAAAACCACCTGGCCATACGCGCAAGCAGACTTTTAGTTTTGTTTCCTCGTGATTTAACAGATGTTTCAATTGAGATAGAGTTTGAAAATAAATTATTCCATGATTTGAATTTTTTTCAGTCTCGTATCAACAGTTAATGTCATTAACTTGACAAGTGCTAACGACGCAAAAACTCAAACATGTAATTGTTTCAGAATCGAAAGCTATCTATCCTATACAAAATTTAATATAAATATTTTTTTTAACATTCTTTTATTGAGAAGCATAATTTTCGTTTTAATTCATCGCTTTTTTTAAATTTTAAATTCACAATCTATTATTATAAAATGCACAGAAATGTTCCTCGGACAAGTCCCTCAGCAACGGATACACTGATTTTTTACTTCCTTTTCCAGACGGCTAAAACCACAAACACAAAATTCATACTGGAATAATCGCCTCTAACTTTACTAGTGAAATCTTGACGATCAAAGAAGTCTTAGCCCTTTAATTGAATGACTCTCAAGCTTTAACTTCTACAGAAAGATTAATAATATTTTCTGATTTTGGATCTGATCTCGAAGGTATCAAAAACGGAGATATCAGCATAATATCCGACGTTATTTCTCTCCTAGAACGATAGCACATAGAGGGGAAATCCTGCTTACTGCAATGGATACCAGCATGTGAATATCGAAAGAAACAAATGTGTGGACTTATTAGCCAAAGAAGCCAGAAACCTTGACAAAAAATGTACCGCTATCAAATTTGCAAATGCAGTGGCTATACACAAGTTAACTTCTCTGACATATAAAAAAAATCCCTACCTACAGAAAATGATTGTCCCGGAAACATTTCATCAACAATTGCCAGACTTAGAACGGATCATTATCGGGGCGTGAAAATCCATCCGGACAACACAAGATTGTATGTTCCATGCAAACATTGTCCCGGACTCCGGATTACTCCCAGTCATATACAACATGTTTCCAGCAGACACCGCAAACATAATCAAAATAGGATTAGTCCCTGTTAGGGACATATTACGGGTGATCCTGTATAGTCCTGACGCACCATCCTGAGCGGAGGCAATAATTAAGACTTTCGAAAGAATTTAAAGACTGTTAATCATACTTTTATCCCTTCATTATCTTGAATTTAAATATTATGGGATATGGAGCAACAAAGGCTATAATCCCCATCCCTTCATTATATGGACTATCTTTGGAAGACGAAAACAACAACATTATTACAAATATTGTGGAATTTTGATATAAATTTATCTTAATTTTATTACCGGGTGGCATCACAGACGCAGAAAAAAATCTTTGCTGAAATTAACAATTTAAACGATAATTGAATTGTAAAAATAACAAAATGGCTTATTGTCACTGAAAAAACGTACAAAATTTCAAAACAAAAATAGAAACTGAGAGTAAAATCGGTTACAAAATATCATAAAAAAGCATCAACTTTTCTAGGATAATTTTCTTTGATTAGACCTGAAGACCTTGCACCAACTTTTTTTTTCATGTATGTGGAAAAGAAGATTTGAAAGTTCATGCAAAAAAAAATGAAAACGTAGACTACGTGTTTCAGATCAAAACGGAATAAAATGAAAGAAAAATTAAAGGCTTTCATGCAATTTTTTTTGCAAAAAAAGTATTCTCAGTGTGTGTGTGTGTGTGTGTGTGTGTGTGTGTGTGTGTGTGTGTGTG
>JAOUZG010004552.1:2777998-2806448 GCA_026289955.1 Argiope argentata | reverse complement strand
TACGGTGGTTGATTTCTTGGGGCTCCTAGCCCCGGCAGGGGCTTATCTCCAGTCATGATGAAATGCTTCCACGTTGCTTTCAGCTACATACGTGACCGTCTGCGAAGTGGACTGGAACAGTTCTGCAGGCCCTTGAGTATTAGTTGTTGAGGAGTAGGGGTGGGTGAGTTGGCGAGAGTCAGGACAGGTTTTGATTGGCTATTTAGGGGTGGTGGGTGTGGAGTTATGAAAGTGCGAGAACTTAAGACTTAGCGCTGATTGAAATCATCAAAAATAAGAGTTTAAGCATGGAAAAAAAGAAAAAGTTAAAAGTAACAAAAGTTAAATTACAATATTGGAAATGAGGTGAGATTAGAGTAAAATATTTCTAGGTCTTCTGACTTTAATGTTTGGTGTATATCGGGGGATATTAAGGATGGCTCCATTATTGATATTTTCCAAGTCTTCAAAAAATTTAGTTGCAAGTTTTTTAAGGAATTTTTTAAGTGGAGGATAGTCTAGTGCAAGGTACATGTTTTTACTTGGCATGTACCAATGCATTTTGCAGATATTTCTTAGAAATCTGGTTTGGAGTCTTTCGACATGAATTAGATTGGATTTAGGCGCATAACCCCACACAGGGCAAGCATATGTAATTACTGGACGCAAATAGGCAGTGTAAATAAGTATTTTATTTTTTCTGGTCATTTTGGAGTCTCGAGAGATTAAGGGATATAATTTACGAGTTAGGTCTCGAAACTTGTTGGTTAGATAATTAAAGTGGGGCTTCCAAGTTAATTTACTGTCTAAAATGACTCCTAAATATTTACATTCCTTAGACCACGGGATATTTTGATTTTTAATTTGAAGGGGGCGGAATTTCTTAACTTTATATCTACTAAAATAAATGACTTCAGTTTTTGACGCATTAATTACAATTTTCCACTTGGAGAACCAGTCCTCAAGAGATTTAATATGTCTATTAAGAGCTATTGTAATGTAATTTGGATTATTGTTGCCACTCTAGTATTGCAGTATCATCTGCGTACATGCATAATATGGTATTGAATTGTTTCAGGATGTCATTTATGAAAATATAAAAAATAGAAAATAGAAAAAAGAACTAGCCCCAGCTTGGATCCTTGAGGAACACCAGCTAAAATCGGTTTTATAACTGAGAAAACAGTTGTTCAGTTTAATCCTGAAGGATCTTTTGCTGAGGTAAGATATTAAAATTTTGATTAGGTGCGGAGGTATATTGTAGTTTATTAATTTGTAAATAAGGCCTTCAAGCTAAACTCTATCAAAAGCTTTCTGTATATTGAGAAAAACTGCTGCTGAGTATTGTTTATTTGAAAAGCCTTCTTCTATTAATTCAGTTACCCTGAGCAGTTGGTGGGTGGTAGAGAGGGCATGGCGGAAACCAAACTGTTCTGGGATAAGAATATTATTATTATTAAGATTTACATTTAATCTGGCTAAAATAATGTGTTTGGCCATTTTACTAATTGTGGGGAGAAGCGAAATGGGGCGATAGCTAGTCGGATCAGTTGGGTCCTTACCGGGTTTAATTTTTGGAATTACTGCAGCAGTTTTCCAGGAGCTTGGGAAATATCCTAACTTGAGCATATTGTTAATAATAATGGCTAAAAAGTTGATGTAGTTATTAGGTAAATTTTTGATCATCTGGTTGCTGATATTATCGATTCCAGATGCTTTTTTGATATTTAAAGTTTTAATATAGTCATTAAGTTCATTAAAATTAGCGGGTGATAAGTCATTAAAATTGGGGGGGAGGGAGTCTTGAAAGCTTTTGACTGTATTATTTACAAGGTGCTCTGTTGTGAGATCATGGGTGTCATTGGGTTTAAATTGGTTCTCAAGGCTTTTCGCCAAGCAATTTGCTTTATCATTATCATTAATTGCAATACTAGATTGGCCATTTAAGGGCGGAATCTTGTGTTGTTTATTTTTGTGCGATTTAACTAATTTCCAAATGGATCCGTCTTCTGCGTTGGTGTTTAAGATTTTGTTGACGAATTCATTGTTATCAAGTTGAGTGCCTAATTTAGTTATTTCCTTATTTAATCTATTCATGAGTCTCTTGAAAACTGGGTCCCTAGTATTCTGAAAAATCTTCCTGGCAATATTCCTATCTCTGATGAGGACTCTAATTTTGGGGTCTAAATGTTTTTGGCTGGTCATACTAGTAGCTGATGCATCCATTTTGGCTTTGAGCATTTGGTTTTCTAGGAGCTTGACGGCGGTTTCTAATTCGCTAGTAGAGGAGATTTCTGGGTTAAGCGGGGTATCTGATTGGCTGAGAAGGTAGTTGAAATTTTTCCAGTTAGTCTTATAAATAGAGGAGTTTATTGGGAGCGAGTATTTAAAGTAAAAATTTAGAAGGATGGGGTTGTGATCTGATTTAAGCTCAGGGATAGATTTAATGTCGTAGGGGTAATGAAAGTCATTAACTATTGTAAGATCAAGGGTATTAGCGGAGTGGGAACCAAATCTAGTGGAGGAGTTAGGTGCTAGAATTTCAAGACCGGCCTGTCGGGCGAAGTGGTATAAGGAATTGCCTCTTGGAATTTTACATTTACAACCCCAGCTAACGGGGTGAGCGTTGAAGTCTCCACAAAAAATTTGAATAGGGCCTAATTGCATTAAATTTTCGAGATCAAATACAAAATTGGAAGTATCACTAGTTGGGGGATATAAACAGAAGTTAAGAGAAAGGGTTCCATATTTTTAATATTATTTTTAACCACGCTAGCTTCTACATGTTGTAGGACGGGCGGGGGGACCTCACTATGAGGTATGCCGTTTTTAATTAAAATAGCGGCTCCACCTCCATTTTTATTAAAGCGGTAGCTGTAATACGAAAAGTAATTAGCCAGGAAGATTTTCCTTTGTGGTCTAAGGTGGGTTTCTTGCAATAAAATTATATCGGGATTATACTTATTTACAAAATTACGAAAATCAAACATTTTATTTTTAATGCCATTTGCGTTCCAGTAAATAATACGGAGGCTGTGGCGATTGAAAATTACGTTTTATCGAAGAGTTCTTGATCAGAAAATGCATTGAGGAATATTTTCATTTTGTCTAATCGATTGGTTGCGTGTTTTAATTTACCTAATTCTGCTATAAGATTGGGAAATTCCCTGACGAGCTCATTGAAAGCCCGAATAGCGTCAACTACGCTTGCGATGTTAGTTTGGTTTATCGGATCTACCTGGCTGTAAACATGGCCTTCATGTGGCGCCATCTCCTGGGTTCGGCTCTTACTAAAATGGCTCGCGTAAGAGATGTTTTCCTGAACAACTGATTGATTTTTTCGGAAGTAGTTATTCCTATTTTGCGTGGCCGATGGTAACTTGGGAAATTTACTGCACCCTCTACAAGAGGCGATGTGTCCATATTCCCCGCAATTTATACATCTTGGGTTGGGAATAATTTCCTTCTGGCTACATGCGTTGGTCTCGTGGTTTGCTCCGCATTTAAGGCAGCGAGGTTTGTATCCACAATTGTTTGCTGTGTTGTGGAAATTATTGCACTTAAAGCATTGTGTTACCATGGGATGTCCTTTGAAGTGTTCGATGGTAACAGAGAGATAGCAAAGATATTTGATGTTGAATATTTCCTCGGCTGCTTTATTTTTTGGTAATTCTACTAGGTAGAAAGGTAAAGGCTCCTTAGTACGGAATTTTGTCATTTGGGAGATTTTATTTACTGGAATGTTTTTATCCATTAAGCAATTTTTAAGTTCATCAAGGTTGAAACGGTGGGGAAGGCCCTTAATTACCACTTTAAGTGGTCGCTTGTCTTTCGGTGTGATAACGTAATGTTCATATTCTTTTTCGTTACAAAGTTCTTGGATTTTACGATGTTGATCTATAGATTGGGGGGAAATTTTAATGTAGTTATTATTAAATTTGTTGGTGGTTTCGCCACAGGTTTGATTAATTTTCCTTAAGTATTTCATTTAAGTTATCAACAATTTGCAACATAATAGGAGGTATCTTAGTCTCTTGAGTTTTATCAGTATCTACACTGGGTTCTTCAGTTGTTAACCCGGGAAAACGATTTTAAATTGGGGTGTAGTTTGCAACTGGTTTGTTTGAGTTTTTATTTGCGATTTTCCTCTTAGAGGGGGAAGCAAGTTGAAAATTATTGCTCGCCTGAGGGGGGGACTTATTAGTTCTACAATTTGGGTCCTGACAATCGCCAAGTGAAATCAACTCACCCCTGGCTGCGTCTGCCTCCCGAGAGTTGTCCTTCCAGGATGTATCAAGTTGTGCTGTGAGTTTATGGTCCATCCCAAATACATGTCTGGCATCCAGGTAACCTTTTTTGTGGAGCTCACATTGGAAGGTAAGGGACTTGATGCATTCTTGAAGATGTAAGACTCTGGCGCAGTGCTGGCAAGGTTGGTTGGCATCTTGGCTCATGGGGACGTTAGATTCATCTATCATTATGTTTTCATTATTGTGCCCAGCACATAACTTCTTATTCGACTCCATCATCGACCCTTCCGGAACTAATCCTAATAAGGACGAGTCGGATCTAGGAGGTTCATCTACTGCTAATTGCGACAGGGTGGTGATTGAAGAAACAGAGCTGGAACGCACACGACCTTCCAGTTCAAAGCCCAAACACCGAAACAAATTGAACCAGCGAAAAATTTGAGAATTCTAAATGTGATGCTAAATGAAATACAAATAAACACACAATTCACTCAAAAATTCATAGAACGAACTAACTAACTAACTCAACTAACTACTCACTTCGGCTACTCGTCCTTATATAGCCGAAAAAGCGCGTGCACCGAATCTCGTGAAAATTCTCAAAACAACGTGAACAATCCAGCGGCTACTAGACTATTCCTTTCGCCAAAACAATCAAGCTGGCGCGATGCTCATCGCCAAACGTCGCCATCTTTGGCGAGTTTTCGTGCCGCTCGCCCGCTTGTAACATTGACCCCTCCTCAAGGACTGCATGTCTCGGGTAGTAGAGACCCCGAGCAGAAGACAATCAAAAGTAAAAATACCATACACTCAAAATTACAGACATAATCATTGAAAAAGAATTAACATAAAGAACACTATTTACAAATATACAGGTCATATTTACATAAATGAGGAAACCATGGTTTCAACTAAGAATTTGGCAAGTTACCATAATAAGGGACTAGCCGGTCGTTATGTACTACTCTTGGTTTTGCGTTCGGTGACTTCCTTATTCGAACCACGACGTCATTCAGGACTGTATAAGGGCCTTCCCAGGAAGACTGCAGCTTCGGAGAGAGTCCCTTTCGTCGAATCGGGTTCCAGAACCATACCTTGTCACCTTCCTTGAATTCATGTCGGTAGCTTTTGCGTCGTGCCTGGTCTTCATCTTCTCCGTCGCAATTTTGATCCTATCTCGGGCAAACCTGTGTACGTCTTCTAAACGGGCCTGGAGGTCTTGAACACAATCCACAGGCGAAGAAAGCGTATCCGTGGACACTCGAACTGAGGATCATAAGGCAGTCGGAGCTCTTTTCTATTTCCACTGTCCGTCCGAGGAAAAGGTCCCAAGATGTCTGAGGCGAGTTCCTCCAATGATGCGCCTACAGTATACCGCTGTAACTTATCACGATTGCGTGTTCCCGGTCGTTTACGGGCGTTACAGTCATCACATGTTCTTCACCATTCTCGAACATTTTCTTTCATGTTGCTCCAATAGAAACGCTCCCGGACATTCCGAGTTGTCTTCATGACTCCGAAGTGACCACATGCAGGACTGCTGTGTAACTCCTTCAGTACTTGATTTATCCTTGAGCGGGGAAGTACAAGTTGCCACTTAACTGACTTCCCATCTTCGGACTCCCATTTTCTATACAAGATACCATTCCTAATTTCGAGTGAATTCCAGAGAGCCCAGTAACGTTTAGCTCCCGTACTGAAGCTTGAAATGTCCTGCCATTTAGGTCTTGAATCGTTTGATTGCATAACTTGCATAATCAGTTTAATATCAGGATCATTCATTTGTTCCTTGCGAACCTCTTCATCACTCCGGGGATCAGATTGAGGTGGGACGGCTTCTGCGATCTGGCGCATAGTTGATGTATCAATTCCATATCTCTTTTCATCAGAGGAGCAGGAGCGACAACCCTCAGAGCAGGGTTTTCTTGACAAGGCGTCTCCATTTCCTCTTCCAGATCCCAAATGGAAAAGAGTCACGACTTCTGATGTGGAGTGCAGGGAGTTATTTTCCAAGTCGATTACAAAATCATACTTCTTCAGAAAGTCCATACCAAATATGAAATCATCCGTAATTTCCGCTACGTAGACGACATGGTCATAAGTACCATTCCCAAATCTAATTTCAGTATTCATTTTCCCTATAACTGGGATTCTGTCACCAGTGACCGTTTGGAGGGTGACGCAGGACGGTGTCCAGAGAATTTTCCTTCCGAGTTGCTCGGCAACATCTCTACGCATGATGGTCACGTTGGCTCCTGTGTCAACGATCATTCGGCAGGGGATTCCGTTGACGAAGGCATCAACAAATACACCATTTTCACCACCGCCTCTTGAAGATATCTGTAAAACTCTCAAGCGGTTTTCCTGGTTGCTTCTAGAAGAGTCTTTAACACGTTTATCGAAGCGGACTGAACAGTTCCTTCCAACATGGCCCTCTTCGCCGCATTTCCAACATTTCACAGTTCTCTGGCCATGTTTGTTGGATCTTTCAACTCTTTTCCGGATGAACTGGAAAATTGTTTTCATCATTTCGAATAGATTTTGCAGCGAAGGATCCGATGCATCTTGAACCGTAACACCTCTAACTGATTGGCGATCCATCCTTGCAGCTTGTTGAGCGGCTTCAAATTTCATGGAATAAACCAAAGCTGCTTTTAAATCCTTCAATTCAGCCATTCGCAGGGACATTTGTATCGCTGGATCCCTCACACCGTCGACGAAATACTGCAGGGCCAGTGTTTCCCGTACCTCGGCTGGACAGTCGGAGAAGGCAAGATGGGAGAGCCTCTCTACATCTGCTGCAAGCTCTTGCAGGGTTTCATTCGATCGTTGTTGCCGGGTCTTTAATTGAAGACGGCTATAGTCCTTGAGGCATATTTCTCCGAAGCGCAACTCCAGAGCGTTTGAAAGAGCATCAAAGTCCAGATGTTGATCTTCGGGAACAGTTCTTAAAATATCAGCAGCTTCAGCCCGTAGTGATGCAGCCAGTTGACGAGCCTTCGTGACTGGATCCCAAGCTTCTGGGACGATGGAGAATTGAGTCTTGTAGACTTGCCAAGATGTTTTTCCGTCGTACGTGGAAACTTTAATGCTTTATTTTGGAATAGCAGGTACAGGTTGAGTTATTTCAGGCTCTCGAACGTTCGGGGATTGGTTTTCAGATTTTACCTGTATATCTTCCATTTTCTTCAATTTTTCTTCGACCTTCCTCTCCATTTCTTGTTCAAATGTTTTAAACTTTTCGTCCACTTTTTCAAATTTCTCTTCAATACTCTGCTGAATACTACGAATCTTTGCATCGTTCTCTTGAACATTTTCCGCCAAAGCATCCACTTTGTTGTTGATTACTTCAATAATATTAGTTTGGCCTTGTTCTATCTTCTTCTCCACATTTTCTTGCCCTTGTTCTATCTTCTTCTCCATCTTCTCTTGCCCTTCTTTCATTTCTTTAATGAAAGCAAAAAGCTGTTCGAATTTTGCTTTATCTGCTTCCTCCATCGCTCTAGTTTTCACCATTCAATCCCACTTCTGACACCAGTTGTTACGTTTTTAGCGTAGTGGGTTCGGATTGAATGGACTTTACTTGAGGACAGCACAAACAAATTTATTTACAGTTATTTACAGAATAATTGATAAAGTAAAAATTTCAGATAAACACAATCCAGCAGTCAACAGTCAATTACAGCGTAAATGCAAGGCTTACGCACAATAAAAACAGACTGCAAAACAGCTATCGTATAGCACAGAAACAGTAAATCACAGCGAGCTCAATAACACAGCGTTAACAGCAAACGCAAACACAAACACAGCTCACAAATCCTTTAGTCCAGCGAGACGCTTTTTATTTCAGAGCAAACTCTCAACTAACTACTCGCTACGGTGGTTGATTTCTTGGGGCTCCTAGCCCCGGCAGGGGCTTATCCCCGGTCATGGCTGTAGTGCTTCCTCGTTGCTATCATTTACTGCCGTGGTCATCTTCGAAGTGGACTGGAAAAATGCTGGATGAACTTTTATAGTAGCTGTTGGAGAGTAGGGGCGAGTGAGGTGGCGAGAGTCAGGACGGGTTTTGATTGGCTATTTAGGTGTGGTGAGCGTGGAGTTATGCACCTTGTGGGAACTTTAGACTTAGAACTGAAGGAGGGAACGTTAACATCATGAAGTTAAGTTTTAGATATGAGAAGAAATAAAAATTAAGTTAAGTTAGAAAATTTGATAATGAAGTAAAGTTAAAGTAAGATATTTCTGGGTCTTCTGATTTTAAGGTTCGGCGTGTATCTGGGGATATTTAGGATGGCTTGGTTTTTACTTTTTTCTAGGTCAACAAAAAATTTTTCCGCAAGTTTTTTAATAAATTTTTTCAGTGGGGGGTAATCTAATGCAAGGTACATGTTTTTACTTGGCATATACCATTGCATTTTGCAGATGTTTCGGAGAAATCTGGTTTGCAGTCTTTCAACTAAGATTAGGTTTGATTTAGGCGCATAACCCCACACTGGTCAAGCATATGTAATTACTGGACAAACTCGCAACTAACTACTCGCTCCGGCTACTCGTCCTTATATAGCCGAAAAAGCGCGTGCACCGAATCTCGTGAGAATTCTCAAAACAACGTGCACAATCCAGCGGCTACTAGACTATTCCTTTCGCCAAACCAATCAAGCTGGCACGATGCTCCTCGCCAAACGTCTCCATCTTTGGCGAGTTTTCGTGCCGCTCGTCCGCTTGTAACAATATAATTTATGAAGCAAATTTATCTGTGGAACTATTGAATGTTAGAAATATATCTATCTACAAGAAAGAGAGGCAACGTGGAAAAAAATTAATGAACATTCAAATCTTTTAATCTAAAAAATTGGTGTATGATAATGTTCAGAGTTGATTTATATATTTCTGTTTTATCTTTTACACTTCTTGTTAAATAAGTAGCAAAGATAACGAGCCCACACACAAAAAATATAACTTATATTGCAGCATTGCGCGTGAGTATAGATCCACTAAATAAAATTATGAAAAGTATTGTTGTATAACGTAATTAAAAGTATATTTTGTAAATCTTATTAGAATTAGAAAAAAAAACAATTGAAAAAGTAATGGAAAATAAAAAAAAAGATACTGGTGGAAAGCGTTTATTATTATTATTATTATTTTCAAATGGAGTAAAAATTATTCTACTGCAACATTAAACTCTCAAAAAAATGAGAGAAGGCCTTAATGCTTTGATTAAATTATAATCAAAACCTAATTAAAATTTTCAAAATACCGTTCTTCGTAAATACTTACTACTCATGAAGTAAATACGTGCCTGATTCTTTTACTTTAAGTCCAAAAATCTGGTCTATATAGTACCTTTGAACAACTTTTACTTCATATATGTCATATGCAATTTACATACACACAGATACACACACACATTTTTTGACGCTTCAATAATATTATATCGGCCATAACATTAAAAAGGATATCAGGATCGAATTATAAAAGGCTGCATTAACGTGACATATTTAATAAGCTTATTGAATTTAAAAATGATTTTGTGTTATTAATGAAACACAATTTTTCCAAAACTCCGACCATATTTCTCACCTCAAAAGGCACAAATACTGAAAAATCTTCACCGAACCGATTGTATCGAATTTGGCGGTTAATTGTTTCTAGAGTTCATCAGCTCGCCAAAAGGGCGTGTTTAGTTATTTCTGATCGATTCCGAGAAACGGGAGGGGAAGCGAATGGATTGATCATTATTTTATGGGTTGAACAGTTACCTCTCGTTAGAGTTGCTTGCCCTTATTTATTTATGCGACTCTTATAAGCGACAACACTTTTCCCTTAAATTTCAAAAGTTGTATTTTGCACTCATTAATACTGGCTGATGCAATGAAGACGTTTTCTAATTTTCATAGATTCATCATTTGTATTATGTTGCTTTATACTGCTTTATGTCATTAGTATCATGCTGCTTGATACTGCTGTATGTCTTATTATGCTGCTTTACACTGTTTTATGTCATATTCTGCTGTTTTATATTGCTTTATGCCATTTGTATTCTGCTGCTTTATACTCCTTTACGTCATTTGTATTATGCTGATTTATACTGCTTAATGTCATTTGTATTATGTTACTTTATTTTGCTTTATGTCATTTGTATTACGTTATTTTATTCTGCTTCATGTCATTTGCAAAAAGTTTTCTGTAGGAGATTACTTGGAATGCATACACTGTTTTATACATATTGTTGGAATGCATATACTGTTATACTGTTTTATGCTGTTTGATACTGCTGTGTGTCGTATTCTGCTGCTTTACGCTGTTTTATGTCACATTCTGCTGTTTTATAGTGCTCTATGTCATTTGTATTCTGCTGTTTTATACTGCTCTATGTCATTTGTAATATGCTGCTTTATACTCTTTAAGTCATTGGTATTATGCTGATTTATACTGCTTTATGTCATTTGTAAAACGTTTTCTATAGGATATTACTTGGAATGCCTTTCAGACTATTTTAATTTCTCCATTTGATTTGAAACTTCAAAAATATTTTTTGTCTGATAAGGGATTTAAGCAGGGGCGGCTCCAGAGTATTGTACCCTGTGCCACTGATAGGGTAACATGCGTATAGAAGCTTGACAGTAAGTCATGGCACTTATTTGAATAAGAAATTGTAAAATGCGTTCAAGAATGATATTTTTATCTGCCATAATGTATAATATCCAGATCCCTCATTAAGCATTCAAAAACATAGAGGAACCAAAATTATTAAATGTTTTTATTTTAACTGGAAAAAAATATGGAGAATAATTCTTCAGCATGAGAATTGATTATTAAAATGAATGAAAGTTCGCATCCTCGAAATGTCTGAATAAATAAAAATTACTTAAAACACTCTATAGAGTTGATAGTAGAATATAGAGTTACAAAATTTGGCAACCAGTGACTTCTTGAGCAGTAATTGCTCACAAAGAAAAGAGTTTGAAAATTTTTAATTAATTAAAATTAATTGAAATGTTAAAAACTTTTTTCTCTGTCACTTCAAAGAACGCATTAGATAAAAAGAACCGTTTTTATATTATTTTAAACTGAAAAAAATTAGCTGTTAAGTGTTACCAAATTTTATTTCTGTTAAATCTTTATCCTATTTTTATGATCTTGTCAAAATTTGTTTTTAACGCACTTTTAAACAATGATTTTTTATGTAAATTTATCTATAAGATAGCAAGATTATAAGCCATCACTGGGGATATTTTAACAACTCTCTTAAAATTGAGAGAAAATAATGTATATTTTTTAGCTTATTATTAAATAACACTGTTACACGTTAAAGACATTGCATGTTTTTTAAAACTTGGCTTTAGTTTTGCGCATGGTAGGTTAATTTTTATTTTTATCTTATTTTTGTAATTGTTTGATATATGTATATATATATATATAAAACATTTCGCACAAGCTGCAACGGCTGATTCAATGAAAACAACTGAAAACTAACTGGACACTTCAAATTTTGCATACTTTCTAGAAAACTACCCGTTTTCTTAAGCGTCAGACTATAGTTTTCAGAGCATCTTAACCCTTTAACGGTCATAAGGAGTGGGCAGTGGAAGAAAAAAGTTCACTTTTTTACGTTCTCTGAATTCCCACGAAAAAGTATTAATGTCAACTGTCAAACTTTTTAATGTCAAACTGTCAATTTACAATCATAAATGTTGCCTGAATTAAAAAATATGGATGTTAAACGGAATTTCGGTAAAAAAAATTATAAAAATCATGGTGGTGAAAATATTGCCTCTAACTGATAAAGGGTTAACTAAATAATATTAAACTAATAACCTGACCAACATAAAAATTAAAATAATATTCCAAATATTTTAGAATTCCATCGGCATGTTCATTCTTTCAACTTCACTATGTATCTTGCACACCATTGCCAGATTCCAAAAAAATTACAATTTATCATCAGTTATTATACAAAAAGAAGTAATAAACAAAATAATATTAATTAAAATATGTTTATCAACGAAAAAAATCGTTTGCTTTTACATTTCAATAAAATATTGATTGAAAAAAAAATAGCAGCTGTTATAAAATGCATGAAAAGAAATCGTCTGCTAAACAGATTCAAACTAGAGATTCGAATATTTTCCACTTTTAATTAATCAACATTATATTTAACAGCAAATTTTGTATTTAATATCAAGAATTTTTTATTTCTAACTTTGTTTATCATATTTGCATCTACATAAATTGCATTGCGTTTTGAAGAAAGTATAAACAGGAATGATTTGCTGCCACTTTAAAAAGAAAGCGGCGGATACAGACAACCGGAAAAAAAAGCTAAATAAAATGGAAAGCTCTTCCAAAGTGACAGGATGACCTTTGCAATAAATATTGCGTTAACCAGGGCGAGCACGCAGGTGTTACAGCGTGTCTCCTACTTCATGCAATAGGTCGCCCGTCTGTTTACACAACACACAGGAGCCGAGCGTATGCTAATTTTGCCATCATTTCGCGATCGACGGTTTAAAATTGTTGCGTCTTTTTGAAAAGCAGGTTAATGGCTGATTCAGCTTTCAAAGAAATGATGTTCCAAAATTTTACATTTTTATTGGAAATGAAATTCGGAAATTTCTATTGAAGCTTAATTTTCTAATCATAAAATGCATAATAAATTAAAATTCCCTTCATAAATTAATATTTTCAAGGAAGCTTTGATATATCTATTGTATAGGCCTTCGATGAAGTTTATATACATTATCATATAAGATATATATATACATATATCATACATCATTTGAATGATTTTTTAAAATTCTATGTGAAGATGGAATAGATACTTTATTTATTGATTATTAGTTTTACAAAATTTCATATATTATATAGAATAGGACTTAATGTGCAGTGAATAAGACAGCATAAAAGAAACAATAATTTACATTTTTTTCTTCTGATTTTATATGTATCTATATTTTTTATTTTTCTATATTTTTTTCTAAAAATAAAACAGAACGTGCCAATGTTAGCGCTCTATAGAATAAACTGTTAGCTCTAGAGCTTCCAAATTTGTCACCGATGTATTCTAAATTATAGAAATAAGCCATTGGAAGAATTTTTAAAGAAAACTAAATAAAAATGCAGTGAGGTTCTGCGTTTTTTAAATGAAAACGCATGAAAATATTGTAATACAAAGCGGTTTTTATAACTTAAAAAATAGTTTATGACGCTATTTTAATCGTTGCGGAGTTCTTTCTTTTTCATTTTTAACAGTTTTTTAAACAATATTTTTTGAATAATTTTCAACGTTAGATTTTATTTTCACAATGAAATTCAAACCTTTTTTATTGTTCCATCAAATATTTGAACATGTATTTTTCTTCTGCTGTTGAGAGTAATAAGGATTCCATTCATTATTTGCATTATTATAGGGGAAAAAAGTAAGTTATATAATATTGACTAAAGCTGAGCAATTAGAAGATAGAATATCCAGACAGCTAAGTTTTAATGACTCTTTAAGGTAATGGGATTCGATTTTATGAGAAAGGTTCACGAGAAAAATATACAGAACAGGCGTAAATCAATTGAAAGTTAATTCTTTAATATCCGAAAAATATCCAAAGGATATTAATTATCCTTTAATATCCTTTGTTGAAACAATCATAAACACCAGTTGAAGCATAGGAGATTTTATTGAAATAAAACATGAGTAATATTCCCAGTTAATTAGTTAGATACCAAAAAAGCAATTAGTTTTTAATAAAAAAGCAAAGGTATTTACAGTTGTTCAAAAATTGAGAGTACGCCTTACTTTTACTTGATAAATTCAACTTTCTATACAAATAACACATTAACTAGAAGTCCTAACGTATTTTTATTTTTACACATAACAAATGGTTTAATTTAAAGTAAAAAAATCAACAAAAAAACCCTCTAAACTGAAAAATATCAAAAGCATTTTAAATACACATTAGCAGATTTTTGCCTCAAAAAATTGAGAATACACCAATGAAATTTTTGTAATATCGCGCAAAGAAAGAAAGTGTAAATATTTAATTGCACGTCTTTTGACTTTTGTAACGACTTTTAGACGTCGTGGTGTTGATTCGACAAATTTTTTGTTGGTATTTGAATGTATTTTACGCATTCTTCTTGCAACACTTGTTTTAGACAGCATTCGCTTCTAATTTTGTGTTTTTGAATTACTATTTTCAATGTGGTCGACAGATATTCAATAGCATTGATATCAGGGTACTGTGGTAATGTGTCTCAATACTGTTTGAAATGAAAAAAACATTATTTTAGCGTGCTGATTCGACAAATTTTTGGTGGTATTTGAAGATATTTACCGCATTCTTCTTGGAAAAATTGTTTTAAACAGGATTTGTTTCTAATTTTTAAAATTTTTTAAAAAATATTTACAATTTTTTTTTCTTGGCCTGATATTACAAAAGTTTCCTTGGTATACTCTCAATTTTTTTGAGGCAAAAATCTGCTAATGTTTATTTAAAATGCTTCTGATATTTTTCAGTTTAGAGGTTTTTTTTTTGATTTTTCTTCATTTTTACTTTAAATTAAACCATTTGTTAAATGTAAAAATAAAAATATGTTTATACTTCTCGTTAATGAGTTATTTGTATTGAAAGTCGGATTTATCAAGTCAAAGTAAGGTTGCACTCTCAATTTTTTTGAGCGACTGCATTTATTTTAACTGGAAAATACTTCCACAAAATTTAGTGTTATCAAATTTTTTCAAAAAGGATTCACAAAGAATCTAGATACGGTGTCATTTGCTGGTATCATGTATAATCAATTTAATTTGTTTTCACTGAGTCATTGTTAATATTTTCTTTGCTTTTATATTTTTCTAGTTTTACATTCATCATATTTTTTAAAAATAAATTCAAAAATTAAATATGAAGTCACTTTTTTGCATTAAAAGGAATTAAAAATGGACAAAATTTAAGCCTAATGAGGGTATAATATCGGACAGAAAAATAATGATAGCGATATTTTTTTTAATATTTTATAAATTCATATGGTAATTAAAGGAATAACATTTTTTTAACAGATCTGTCTTTTTATATTTTTATTTCCTGTTAAAAATGAATTAGAAAATGCAAACGATATAAATAAATGAAAAATAAGAAGCATTTTTTAATAAGATGAAATTATCGATTGGGAGCAATTTAACGCTAAAACTGAAGATTCAAATATTAATTTTTGTTATTCTTCACTTTATGGCCCAAGTAGAAATATTTCAAGTGAGGTTTAGTGGGTATATCTTGTCTATGTAACCATCAAGTATGTAAACCATCAGAATAAAACAATGATTTTGTATTAGTAATTTATATAGCCCAGGAATGGCAAACTAATGGCACACAATATAATATTTTGGTGAAGCCAAAGGTCAAAATGGTTTGTATGTGACCTCATTTGATAAACTGAACATGGTCCAAATCACTTGATTGGAAATTGAAGAATTTGGCGGATTTCCAGTTCAGCTCAAAATGGATTCACAAATTTATTTCAAACAAGGAAAAAGCCGGAATTGATTGAAACAGAAAGATCAACAAGCAATATAATTAAAAATGCCAGTAACAAAATTTTGAAAACATGGAATTCGATTCCTAACACATTTAACTACTTAAAGAAGCTGACTTGTGTTATTTTAACAACATTTCCATCTAACTTTACTTCTGAGTCATCATTTCCACAGATGAATAACATTAAAGATTCTCTTAGAAACCGTTTGACAGATGACTCCAATTCAGCATGCATTCTACTGAAAGTAACATCTTAGAATTTTGTATTTGTCATCTAATCTGCATCCACATGAGTTATCTAATTTTAATTTATTTTGAATTACACATATATATGAAACCTTCTCTTCTATACAATGCAAAATGTATTTTTTTAGTAGAAAATAGAAAGTTTTGAGTTGTTAGTATTTAATTTTATTATTTTACTAATGATCACAAGCCGAAATTATATGATGGCACGTCTTTACCTCATCAAACATTTCTTTAGAAATGAAGGAGAATTAGAAATAAATTTTATGGAGCCACGTTTTTAGGTTCCCTGATTTAGACAAATCCATCCTTGATCTCGACAAATCAATAAAATACTTGGTATAGTGGCTTCTACATTCGAATGCGTATTTGTTCTGATATTGTTTTGAATTTGAATTTTCTTAATGAAAACTGGTTAGGAGGATTTTTTTTGTTTATTTATGCCTGCAGATTGGATTAGATAGAAATGAGTAAGAAACGGATTTTCAAATTAAGACGCACACTTAGTGTCTTTGGATAGGGAAAAATTCGCAGACAAGTCTATAAATAGTATGTTACCAGCCTAGTTGCCACATAAATTTGTAAAAAAATATAGAATTCTATACATTCTGATGTTGTCGTGTCCACTTTACAACGGAAGGAGGGGTGCAGCAGCTTCTGAGGGTATGCACCCCTGAGCACCCGAGGGCAGAAGTCTGACTTCTAGCTCATATGAAGATGACACTCATCACATTCGCTTGCACATCCCCTTTTTACAGAGGGACACATTCTCACACCACACAGATAGAACACAGAAGAACAACCATGGGGAACTGAATGTTCTATGATGGACCATGACTATGCCTCGACCGGGATTCGAACCTGGTCCAGATCACGAGAAGACGCGCTTCCTCTGCGCCAAGACGCCGGTCCTCTATATTATGAAATATTAGAAAACTTTAAGTACAAATGGTCAATTCTCTCTATTTTTTTTATTATATTCACTAAGTTATTACAAAATTTATAAACACCTTAAGATTGCTTAAATAATATTACACACAATTTTGAATGTGTGCTGCATTTTTGAATCATAAATTTAAAAAAGCATTCAATTCCAAAAATTTATGAAATAAAATAAATTATAGAATTAATTATTAAGATACTGTTAAGTCAAAAATGTGTTAAAGTATGAAAATTAAGTTTCAACACAATTGTCTGTGAGCTACATTTTCCCCAAAAGCTTTATCTGGATTTAATAGATGCTCAAAAATGTTATGTAACCTTTGTAATTTTCAACTATATCGCATCTGAATCGAGTCAGGCAATAACGCTCGCTCGTTCACAAACACAATAATTTGTTTCAGCATCCAGTTTACATGCATGCACAAGTATAAAAGCGTATCATGAACTAGGATAGAAACAAATTTCCAATTTACAGTATATATTAAATTTTGTAAATAAAAAAAATCAAAAGCAGACGATTAACTATTTCCATCAAAAATAACTATAGTGTTTTGCCATGTATAGTTTATTCATTCGTTCATACTCAGCGTGCATGCAAATAACGGGAATTATTTTTACATTCCATTTCCAAGAATAAATTTAAAAACCAACCCAGAGCTCTTTACATGCAACTTAATATTTTCAGAAGATATAACTAAAAGCCATTGATTAATTTTTTATTAATTTTGTTTTAATTGATTTTATGCGCTTAAAAGTCAATAATTAGCTTAATCTTGTCTGGAAGTGTTCGTGTATTGATTTCATCAAGATTGGATTTGTATTGAAAGGCATACAAACATTTATCTTTATATATGTAAATGAACTTTTGATATTCCAAATAAATCACCATGGAAACAATTTTAAAAAGGAATTAAAAAAATGAAATATACGGTCTCAAATTTCAAGTTATCATGTGAGGACATTATTATTTTGAAGTGATTTTTTGTCTTAATTAATTTAAGTCATTAACCAGTTTAAGCCGATTTTAAAAAATTACGAGACTTCTCTCTATCTCTCTCTAATGATAATTTTTTTTAACTTACATTTTCAATTTTTCTAGCTGGCAAACAAAGTTTTGGAGCTCGACCAATTTTAAGATTTAAAAAAAAATCAATCATTTCGACGAAATGTTCACTATTACTGAAAGCGATTGCATAAGTGGCAATATCCAATGAACGTAATGCAGATTGATATTAAAATTATATTCTAATGTGTAATATTTTAAGAAATACAACTTGTAAGAGTGCGCTTAAAATATCATTAAAAAATAAACATAAGTTGCGTTTTACAAAACTGCGATAGTTAAAACTGAAAGAGAATTTTAAAAAAGATAATCTTCTAAGGGCGAAATTAATTTTTTTTAAAGTAAGAAATCGTAAACAAACTGGAAGATGAAGTCATTTCATAAAAGCGACAAACAAAAAGCCTTTGATAATATATTCAAATAAATATCTCAAACAATACTGGCAAAACAAACCTCGAATGTCATGGGTCAGGTGAAAAACCGAATATTTTTTGCCTTCAAATTTTGGTGACACTAAAACTTCCTTACCAAAACAACATCATGTTCTCACATGTTAATAATGTTATATTTTTGTTTGGTAGTTTCTAAGACTTGACCCGCCGACGAAATACATTCCGTACTAAAGAAGTGAAATATCTGTATTTCACAGTTGACAAGTTTACGTCATATCTAGATGCCTTCCTGTCTTCCAGCGTCATGCTCTGCCTACACTACATGCACGGTTTCAATTGTTAGTGCACGCATTTCCACAAAACACAAAAATGTTCCCACAGACACAAACTGCGACTTCGGGCAGACATTTTTCCAGCCATTCAGGCTATTGCTCTTTGAAGAGAAAAACAACTTTGTTAAAGCGAAAGTTAAATTTTGTTTAACGAAGCGAAACTCAATTAAAAGGGGAAGAACTTTGAGGAAATAGAAAACTGACTTCAGCGCTGAGAGATTATTGTTCCCGAACCATTCAAAAGTTGTGTTGAGTTTGAGAGGAAAAATATTTTTTTTAAAATTTAATTTTAAATGATATTTTAAAGAAGATTTCGAAAAAATCTGTGTGCTTATAAGTTTCCTCAAAGATCGTGAAATTCTTTTATTTAAAGGATTTAATTTTTCTTCTTCTTCCAAGACTTTAAAAGGAGAACGATGGTAAATATTTTTCAAAGGATTTAAAAGATAAAAGCGGAGTAAATGCTCACAAAACTGTAGGAATAAAAAAAGAGACAGCGTCATACGTAAAAATCTTGCGTTGAAATATTCGAGAGTCATTGTTATAGTCATTATTATTGCTTTTTCTTATGCGAAATAGGCAAAAATGAAGAATAACAGCCATTGAAAAAATTCGCCCTCGACACGCTGATGAATCTTCGCATTTTAGATTTTTAAGAATCCAAGATAATCATTTCTGAAATCTTGTCTGTGAACATACAATTCAGAGAATGAATGAGCGAAATTAATGTAATTTGGTATGAGATCTTTCAGCAAGATGTGCATGAAATTGTAGTCCATCTTCTGGATATTTATCCATCTGTAGATCTGTCTGAATTTGGATAAAATTACTGGTGAACTTAGGAAATCCGCGGTATGAAGGACATTAAATGGTCCATTTTTCCATCTTCAGTAGGTTTTTAATTTAATTAGAGTAATAATGATTTTTTGGGGATTATTATTGTTAATTTTAATATATAATTAATTTTAATTATATTTAATATATATATATATATATATATATATATATAGAGAGAGAGAGAGAGAGAGAGAGAGAGAGAGAGAGAGAGAGAGAGAGAGAGAGAGAGAATTATATATAGGGAGAGGGATAGAGAAGATTCGTGATATTTTCAAACCGGCTTAAAGTGGTTAATGACTTAAATTAATTGAGATGAATAATGACTTAAAAAAATTATGTTCTCACATGATAACTTGAAATTTACTACCGAAGATTTCATTTTAATCTTTCAATTTTCCTTTTGACTCTTGACTAAGCATTTATTTACATTTTGTACATAATATTATTTAAATAGTTTTTTTTTCGATGTCCATAAATACTGTTATTATTAAGTGAGTGTGATGAAACTGAAAAGGATTTGGCCAATAATACTTTGCAAAATGTCAATATTAATCTGATATATTATAATTAATAAAATTAATATTTTTAAAACATTATTTTATTTGAAAACTAGCTAATAACATTTTTAATCGACTAGCTAATATACCTCCCTTTCTCAGCCTAGACAACTGTCTAATCTGCATAGTCTTAAATCCACCAATGAACACATTTATTCAGACATTACGAGTTAGGTGACGAAACAGGAATATGGATGAATCATGGAAATATACAGCCTTATACTGGTGCAGTCGGAGCCAACATACGTCAATGCAGGCTTGAAATACCTCCACTTAATGCCAAGGCGTAACAGTAATTGATCTTTTTGATAACCGTAGATAATCAAAAAAGTCAAATGCGGACAATAAATCAACTATCACCTGAGTTTATAATTCTGTATTGTATCCAAAAAATGGAAAATTTGTTTAAAATTTCGAATAAAATTTGTCATCATTTTTTATGACTAAGTGAACGTAATAATTCTGAAGCATAATAAGCTCTTTGAAAGAATTGTAATGTATTATATTTTATCAAAATTGTAGATATATATCTAATATTGGGATTATTCAATATATGGAAAGACTATCTATCCATTTGTTAATCTATCAGACTGGTAGTAAAAATAGTAGATCTTGTGGAAACTTTCACTCCTTCTGTCTCATAAATGCATTTTTGCATCGTTAATTTATACTATGGCGTTAATTTTATACTATGGCGCTCGGTATAAAATCGTTAATTTTATACCGAGTGATCTTTGGAGGTTAATTGCTGGTTTCGATTCTCTCATAAATGCATTCTTTAATACTCAAACACCATAACAGAGAACGGACATTTTGAATTAATTTTTTCCGCAATTGATTGAAACCAAAATTTGACTTAGAAATACAAGTAGAGTTATAAGATCCCAAGCTAAATTTCATTTATTTTTGAATTTTTGAGTTGACGCTTTTACAGAGCGTCGTCTCATACCCCCGTATGGTAATGGTCACTGCACGATTTGGTGGGCATGTTACGGGAATCTTATTTAAGTATCAAAATATTTACAATAAAAAGAATAAAGAAAAACAAAACTATTTACAGAATTTACAAGCATATAAGATATGATAATCAGACTAGCTATTTACAAAGTTTTCAGAATTTGAAAAATAATTTGAAACAATTATAGGCTGAAATATAAAATGTGTTGTTGTTGTTGTTACTTATGGCACTTGCCATGGACAAGCCCCTACTGATACAGCAGCAGATTTAAACCGAAAGGAACGTCTCTTGAAGTAGCGCCAACTAGGGCCTAGAGTGCGACTTATGTATGCTACACACTCACCCCATTTGCTTGCACAGACCCTTTTTACAGGGGGGGAGTCACACATCTTACAGATAGCACACAGAAAAAAACCCATGCCCGAACCGGGACTCCCAGAACACAAGGAAGACACGCTACCTCTATGTCAGAAAGCCGGCATAAAATGTGTTATAATATACATTGAAAATTTTACAGACTGACGAATAATCAGCGCCAAATAGTTCCAAAAATGATACAAATCTATAATTAGATGCTAAATGTATGTTCCTATTGCTGTTCATTAACCATGTTAAAATGTAAAACTTTATCATTTAGAACAGAATATGTAAGAATTTAGGTCGTGATATGTTAAAAAAAGCTTTTACGTGGGTGTGTATTTAGCTTTGCAACCCTTGACAAACATCTTTTACACCGTCACCGCTGCTAAAAGGATGACATTCATCATACTAAAACTATTTTGCGTCTTTACAAACATGGAAAGAATGGTCTTAAGACAGAAAAGGGGTATTGTAAGGTAGGAAAAGTCATAACCATTTCGCGGTTAGCAAGCAAAAATTCATCAAATATGTTGCCAGGAAATAAACCTCGATTGTTTGTTTCCTTTTCTTTCACATCCGTTGCAACAATCCGTGGCCTTCACTTGAGTATCCAACAATGCCTCTTTCAGTATTCCAAGTTCAGGGAAACAAAAGAAGAGAAAATTCGTCCTCTCTATCCTCAAAAAATTACGGCGAGACGATGAAGTATCTTTCTGGGGAATAAATTTGCAATCTTGTTACAGAAATCAGCATAAAATAGGAAGACGAAACCTTTTTTTCACCACGCTTTTCAAAATAGGTTTCCAGTTTCAGTAGATGTGCTTTCCCTTCTTCTAACATAGAATTTTTTTTTTAAATTAATTTTTTATTATGGTTGGTAAAGAACGTTTATATGTTCATCACAACCCCGGCTAACCGAACTAGGAAAGGGTGGGAATGTTTCGGATAACGATTTTTTTCTTTAAGCCATGAACAGCTATTACTGTTTTGTGTTTAGTTATAGAATGAAAATCTGAAATGCTTTAAGTGTAAAACGAAGCCAAACTTCCTTTGTAGTTGACATTATGTACTTAATAAAAACTAAAATTATTTTTTCAAAATCGTAGAAATAGCAATTTGTTGTTGATAAGGGTTAATAGCATATGAATTTTCCATTTAAAAAATCATAATTTCTGTTTGGTTTTTGCTTTCCTCTCAGTATTTTCAAATAGAAATACTCGGTTGTATTTTCATTAATCATAAGTAGACTATAAGTCTTTTTTTCTTTTTTTTGAAGAATAGGATAAGTTTTCAATTTCCATTAATAGTTTGTTAAGTTAGATAAGTTGAGCTGATAAGTTAGTTTGTTAAGTTAGATAAGTTGTTCTTAAGATAGCTTGAGCTGGTTGAATTTCAGCCAATTCACGGCCTCTTATTTGCTTATCTGATGTTAAAAATTCTCTTTATCAAATTTTAGACAGCAAATATCAAACACTGAACAATTTGAATGATAGTCATAGCGGTATATAATTTAGGAGCATCTTCCTAAGTCTATCCTATTTCATGTTGATTAAAATGTAATAACCAATAGATTATAATTGCAAGGACATGAGGTGGTGTTATATTAAATTACTTTCATTAAAAAGGCCTCTACCGATTTTAATTCATTGCATTGTTCAACAATTTCAGGGCAATCTAAAATTACAATATTTAGGGTGACTTAAAATAAAAATGTTTAGGGTAACATAAAATAACAATATTCAGTGCATCCTAAAATAGCAATATTCAAGACAACCTAAAATAACAATATTCAGGGCATCCTAAAATAGCAATATTCAGGGCATGCTAAAATAGCAATATTCAGGACAACCTAAAGTAACAATATTCAGGGAAGCTTAAAATAACAATATTTAGGGCAACCTAAAACAACAATATTCAGGGCAACCTAAAATGAGAATATTCAGATAATCCTAAATTAGCAATATTCAGGAAGACCTAGCTTAACAATATTCAGGGCAACCTAAAATAACAATATTCAGGAAGACCTAGCTTAACAATATTCAGGGCAACCTAAAATAGCAATATTCAGCTCAACCTAAAATAGCACTATTCAGGGCAACCTAAAATAACACCATTCAGGGCACTTAAAATAGCAATATTCAGGGCAACCTAAAATAATAATATTCAAGGCAACGTAAAACAGTATTATTCAAGGCAGTCTAAAATAGCAACATCAATACCTAAATTGTAGTTTCTGTGTAGCTTTAATTGAACATGCATTGACGACTCATTGGAGTCACAGAATCGCCAACGACATGCTACACACGCCAACAGGCAATTGTCACAGAAGCAAAAATTGTGTTCACGACCTGTTGTCTGAAAGGCACTATCTTAGGTCGCAAATTAATTTATTTAGAAGATATAAATCTTCTTCCGATTTCTATAATGTTTCGAATACTTTGCATAATCTCGCTGCGAATCTCAGAGGGCTGTTTTAGCTCGCCCACATATAAATTTCTTGCCACCCCAAATGGTTAAATTAGGCTACAGCTGATAGGATGGATATTTTTTATTTTCACCTTTACCAGCAAGATCTGTCTCCCCCTCCCCCAATAAAAGTCCTATTCCCTTCCCCTATTTCATCAAAATTTGGTTAAGAACGCCAGTGCCTCGTATGGCATTGTCGAACAATATTTAGAAAGTATGAATCTAGCATTTGCTACGGAATCTTGTTGTTCTAATATGTGGACACTTTTCTGCTGTCCGAATGACACCAAAATGATGCAAAACTACAACTGCAACTACAAAATCACATACTTAATTCTATTGATTTAAGTCATAACGTTTAAATTAAGATGCAACTTTTAGGTATTTCTAAAATTAAACCTCCTACAAACCTTCCAAAGGGAAAACATTATTAAAAACCTTGATGCAATAAAAATGTATGAATAATAAAACATTATATAGCAAAAAAAGAAACAAAACAAACTTTTTTTCCTTTTTAGCCTACCCATTATAAAAAAATGAAACGGCAGATTTCAGAAATAAGTCTTCTGTGGTAGTTTTCCCGAAACATTCGACCATACGCACTCTATAATAAATACATTATTACTAACCCTATCCTTTCACATGAATTTGCGGAAATTGGGCTAGCCGAATTATTACGATTATTCAGTTTTTTATTTTTAGAATTCTACTCAAGTGTTTTGTATTTCATAGTATAGAAAAGAAATTCGAACTTAATTTCTGATTCATTTTGTTTTGGTTGATTGCCCTAAATTTTTCAATAGAGTTACTATTTTAATAATTAGGTTACATGATTTTATTTATTATCATGTCAGAACTTGATATTGTTTTGGAGATGCGGTTTTTTAGCAGCAACAATAATCCGTAGGCGAAAAATAAAAATTTCATTATCTGCACGAGCATCTCAAAAAATCAGCTTTTAATAACACGTTGTTTTTGCATTTACTAAAGCTCTGATGTAAAAAAATAAGTTAATGCCTACAGCCAATAAAACCTAGAAAAATGTCATTTTGAGCACTCGACTATATGAAATGAAATAGATAGGAAATGTGATATTTTTAAAACAATCAATGATAGACAAGGTTTTTTTGTATCGTTTGCAATGCTAAAGGGACTCATTCAATGAAGCGATTAAAATGAATAAAAAGATAATTTAACTTGCACGAACACGTGGTGTTTGGCCGTTCAAGAAATTATATTCTGACGTGACACGTTGAAATATGCATAGAGGATTTCATTTTAATTTTTTTATATGTTTCATTTGGAATGATGATTGATTTTTTAAAATTATTGTGTTTTTTGCATTATTATGCTTATATGTATGAGAATATAACGATGAGCAGGTGATCACCCCCCTGATGGATTACAGATCTTCACTTTAGATATTAAATTTGTGTTCTAAATTTTATGTATATTCTTTACATTGTACAGCTATCGGTACAAATGCACTTCGGTGGACAGAAAACAAACTTTTTGAAAATATAATTTCGTTCAAAATTTGATAGAAATCTGAAAATTTATTGTAAAGGCCATATAACAAAAATCATATTTCTAGCAAAAAGTGTTCACCTAACGTGCTCACAAACGAATTGAAGGAGGGATAGACAGATATAATTCTAAAAATATGTTTTTTACGAATTCAGAAAATGCCGAAACATAAAGATTCTTCAAAACCATGAATTCAAATTTTTTGAACATATTGCTTTCTCTTTGTATATTTTAAATAGGAAAAAGCAAAAATGAATTGAAAACTAGATTTTGCAATCTAAAAATCAAAAAATTTGGAAAACGTATTTTCCATGCAGACAAATAATTTTGACAAAACAGGAAGCGTATTAAAAATGATGAAGTGACAAAATCTTTTCGGAAACAACAGGGTAGATTTTCACAAATGTTTCACAAAATACAAATCGTGTTGTAGGAAACTATATAAAGTTGAGACCAAATTAAAAAGTAATATTTTACCTTTAAAAGTGCAATCAAAAATTCACCAGAATATCCATTAAGTGTTTTTTTTCGTACATGAAATATAGAAAGAGAAAAATTGCAAATTTCAAGAAATTCCAATTTGAGATGTCAGCTCGTCTCAACTATAATGCTTATTCATTAGCGTTGACTTTATTTTTGACAGATTTCTCGCCAAATTTGGTACTTATGATAATTTTTATCGTAACTCTTAAATTCGATCTGATGTTTTGCTGTTTCTTGCAGTCATCCAAGATGATGAACTTCTGGCAAATTTTTGGATGATTAGCACGATTTTGACGTTCTATGCAATTAATAATGTTTTATCAAGATTTCAACGAATCACTGCAGGGAAAAAAGTATAAGAGATAAGAAAAATACGTTTTTATAATCTTTATTTGCCCGTTAACACGTTGATTCAAACATGCAAAAAGCGAAAAGGAGGATATTTGATATGAGCCAGCGCTGCAAATTTTTGTCACATTTCGCATGAAATCTGTGTAATCCATCTGCGCGTCTGTCCAGCTATGTGCATCGGACACAATAATTCAAAATTCCAAGGAATTAGATAAGTGAACCAGAATAGGGCTCTATTCTGGATTATTCGGAATCACAGACATATACAGGGTGGATAAACTCTGCGCAACCAGATTCGTTGTTTGGAAGACAAAAAATGCCAGAAAACTGTACGTCTACGATCTATAGTTTTCGAGGAAAATCCGAGAGAAAATGTATGACGTCATATCCGGTTTACGACAGAAACTTTTATTCGGCCGCTGGATTGGGCATCGGGGGCCTGTTTCATGGCCACTATCTCCAGATTTAACCTCTTTATATTACTTGCTATGGGGTCATGCAAAGGAAATGGTTTATCGAGACCCAGTCACTTCAGAAATGGACTTTGTCCATTTGTCCCCACAGTGCGTTTATTTTTGTGGATACTACGTTGCAAGAACGTGCACAGTCAACCATTGCAAAACCAGCGCATGTATGCCTCCATATACGCGAGAGACATTTCGAATATCTTCCTATTTAAAGTTATGCAAATACTGATGTTCATCCTTCGAATAAAGGTTTTTTTTTTTATGTAAACCGGATATAACGTCATTTTTCTTGTTCTACATTTTATGCATATATACAGTTTATGCATATATAAAAAAGAAATT
Source organism: Argiope argentata (assembly GCA_026289955.1). Taxonomy (NCBI): domain Eukaryota; kingdom Metazoa; phylum Arthropoda; class Arachnida; order Araneae; family Araneidae; genus Argiope; species Argiope argentata. Next base: position 2,779,368 of record JAOUZG010004552.1, on the reverse strand, counting down.
CGAAAATATATTTTAGACAGGTTTTTTTCAGAAAGGATGAAACCATATTTTGACACAAAACTACAACCATAATCACAAAATTGCGTATCAAATGTCATTTTTTAAATCATTGAACTTTTGAATTATTTGAGCGTTCATTCAGGCAAAATGATAGTTCGATAGAAGGTCAGTTTCTTGACAGATTTGATTTGTTTCAAATCTACACATTGGATGCTCTTTCTTTTTACCGAATTTTATTCATTCCGCTTTTTTTCATTTTTAAGTGACAAGTCGTCTTGTTACATGGGCAGACGAACAGACAGGTTTCTCCGAATGCATTCAGTTCAAAATTCAATAGAAATCACTTACTGTTTAACTTAGGACTATCAAATTTAGCATTGTGAAAAGGCAACATGGAGTAATTTTTTAATTGATTAAAAATTAAACGAAAAGTAGGAGTTTTTTCACAATAACTGTCGATTACATTAAAGTACGAAAAGAAATTTTTCTTCATCTCAAAATTTTTTTTAAAAAAAAAATGTATTTTCAATGATAGCAGCCATCTTGTCATATAATTTTTCAAAATTTTAAATAATTTTTTAAATATACTTTCAAGTATATTTTACAATATATTTAATTGTTGTAGTGAAACACAAATCATTTTCTTTGTTGCCACTAATATTTGATACTGTCATTTTTTCCATTGTTAAGTCATATCAGACTCTCCGACCCGCCACGAAGGCACACGGATTTAAACCATAAAACTGAATGACCAGACCGCCACAACAGCAACACTGACGAGAACTGTGATTGAGTCCTAAGGGCCATCACCGGCCACGGTGCAACCCTTCCCATGGGAAGTACGCCCCGTCATCGTTGGGGAAGCACTATGGGCCCTCACCTATTAGTATACCTCCAGGGTGACGAGATCCAACCAGCATGCCGAAAGCATCCCGTTCTTATTTCGAGGTGTCTACCGGGGGGATTTCCATTCTTAATAATTAAGGTATGAGGATAGGATTATTTTTCCATGTTGAGAATATCTCAATATTAGGAAAAAGCTTATCATGAGATTTTCAAACGTCTTGGCAATTACATCTAATATTTAATATCAGAAGTGAGAAATGTTGAATATTTTTTAAGTATTTGTGCATTTATAACAATTTCAGAATATTCTTCTTCTAGATCGATGCTTTGTTTTTCTTAGTGTGACATACTGAATCTCTCTTTTCTTAAATTAAATTAACAAACTTTTCATTCAATAATCCTTAGTTATAGTATGTAAATTATGAAACAGGACAAGAGCAACTCCAGAAAGACAGAATTCTTTTAGGTTTGATATTTTTTTAGGTTTGATATTACAGAATTCTTTTAGGTTTGATATTACAGAA
>JAOUZG010004552.1:2755809-2771999 GCA_026289955.1 Argiope argentata | reverse complement strand
TATATATATATATATATATATATATATAAATAATTTAGATTCTAAATCCGTGCTCAGAATTTTATCTATCCAGTTTTTTACATTTTTTTTAATATTCTTTTTTGCGCTTAAATTTTTTTTCTTCTTCGCTACATACTTTTTCTCTTTACATTATTTTTACAGTTATGATTACTGATTCAATCGAAATATTAGTAAGTCTGGATCTAACAGGATATTCATTTCTTTTCGAAAGTGAAAATAATAATTCTTATTTCCTGAGCTCGAAATGTGACAGGCATTAAGTCTTTATTTCCGGCATTTCCATGTGGCTAGATATAGCTTTTATATTAATGGAATAGAAATAATCGAAGAAAGCAATTTTATTTTAAATATATAAAATTTGCAAACCTTATTTCAAATTCTTTTTCAAAGATATGGATTTTTTTAAGAGTGTGTTATCTATAAATAGTAAAAAATTCTAATTACTAAGCAGAGAAATTTTTATTCAAAGATTATTACAGACTGTTCTGTTTGCTACACCCCAAAAGTATTCGTTATAGTGTAGCGCTAGCCTTATAAGCCAGATAACATCTACAATACCGAAGGCGACTTTTGTATTATGTTCATGTTACTCGGCTACAGGTCCTCGGGTCGCGTCCTTCAATCGGTACAATGATGACCTTGACAACACAACCTTCCGCAACAGTCGTGGCGCCATCTACCCACAACAAAAACGTCAGACTTATATGCCACAAGCAAGCAAAGTAAAGCTGTCAGACTCACTTGACGCAAGCAAGCAAAAGCAAAAAGTCCCACTTCATGCAAGCAAACAAAACAAAGTCGTCTGACTCACTTGACGCAAACAAGCAGCAACTCGCCCTAACGCTTGGCGCTATAAAAATCGTTCATCTCTCCGCTGACTCACTGGTGGGGAGTACTGTAGCGCTAGCCTTTTAAGCCAGATAACATTTACGATGACGAAGTCGACTTTTGGTATTATGGTCATGTTATTCGGCTACAGGTCCTAGCGTCGTATCGGGTTCGTATCGCGGGGGGTCGTATCGGTACAATAGGTAAGATGTGGACAATGAATCACGAATTTGAAAACGTTATTCTATAGATAGATTGCGTGACGTTGTAGGACTGATATTTTTTCACTTCATATTGTATACATACATTTTTTAACAAGTAATATAAATATTAAATATTTGTTAATGAATATTAATTAATACCGAATACATGTAAATATAGTTTAGCTTTTTTTTTTCGTTACTCAAAAAGCCGTTTGTTTGCGTCGTACTTGAAAGTATATAGTAATAGTATAGAAATTGGGAGCGATTTTTCTAAGCAGTAAATGTACACAAATTTGATACTAAATTGGCCATGTCATGAAAAGGTCTCATAAATCCTCTCCTACAAATTGGGCAGTGGCGTATAAATAAGTAAATTATTTATATGCTTTTCTTACATCTATTATAATAAAAATGGAGCTCGAAATGCGTTGCTAAGCGCAAAACTGGAGAACGGCTCGACCGATTAGGCTAATTTTTTGTTTAATAGTTTCGTTAAGACACGAGGATGGTTCTTATGGAGAGAAAAAATGAAAAAACCGCGTGGAAAATAGTTAAAACGACACTTTTCTTACTTTCCCGCCAAAAATCTTCATTCCCTTCCCCCACGCCAACTGAGTTAGATTGCAGGAAGTAATAAATTATGATTTGTTTAGAAAGAAATACGCGAAGTCAGTTGGTTTTCATTCATAGATAACGGGATGTTTAAAAAAGAAAGAAAATAGTTGCTTTTATTAGTAGTCGGTATGAATATTGAATCTATGTCTGCTCGAAATAAAGTCTGGGCAGGGAAGAAAAAAAATAAAGCGAAAAAAAGATTTGTAAAAAGAAAAGTAGTGAAGAAAAAAAGGAGAGAAAAAAGAAAAGAAAAGAAATGAAGGGTGTGTATGTGTCAACATTATTTCCTTTGTTCGCGGCATTCTCCAAGCTGTTTTTAAACTTTCGCATCTCTTGAAAACCAAATGTGTCTTTATTTGTTTAGTACGTTTACATTTATGAAAATTTGAATCTCATTATTCTATAAAAACGTAGAATTTTAGACCTTTCCCTCCACCATTTAAGTAAAATATCAATTCCGGGACAATCTTTGCTCGGATAAAAGATGAGTAGTTCAATGAACAGAGCATCTGAAGAAAATAATACTATAAATGAATTAAATGATTATCAAAATTTGTTTGGTTTAAGAATATTTTGGTGAAAAAAAATTTTTAGTGAGCATTAATACTGGCGAACCAACTGGTCGCCAAAGGCGGCTAGTTGTATATAAAAACAAACAAGTGGAGCAGTAAGTACAGCCGCTAGTGGCTTATAAATATAACAAGAAATATTGAAAAAAAAGTCAATTCCTACTTAAGTGAACAGAGAAAAGTTTTATTTTAGTTACTTTTTATTAAATGATTACAATAAATATAAATAATTTATCAAAAAATGATTGATTTTTGCAATGATTAAACTGGCATTCTTCAACTTTACACGAAAAATACCGAAATCCTTGCGCTTTACGAATTTTGTTACTGCCTGTTGATTTCAGTTTTCATTACAAACTCATAAAATTCTAAAGTATTAAAATTAATGAAATTGAATTGATGAATTAATATATGAAAAAACTGTACAAGTGCCATCCACTACAAGTTTTTAAAAAAATGTATTTCAGCTTGAATGGACGAATAAAAAGTATTTTATTAACGATTGAAAGTTTGAACAAGATACACAAAGGCAGAGTGGGAACTAACAGTAGGAATCGAAAAACCTCATATTTGATTTTACAATTTTTAGACAGCGTTTAATCTCATACATAGTATCTAAAGTACTTTCACTGATGTGATGGGGAAATTTAGTGAGGGAATGACAAACGTTTTTTAGTAAGACAAGTAGAGTGTATGTGTGTCATGATGTACTAAAGCCTAATTGAAATTTTTAAAAATGATTTTGAAAAGCTTAAATTAAAATTTTTGCATAAAAGTTCTTTAACTTAAAATGCATTGTATAATTTTCTTCCTCATTTATCCTACATTTTGTTATATTTAATTTTATCCTACATTTTGATTTATGTGATAACAATAATCATTGCAAAATCAATATGGATTATTTTTCCTATTCCTTTTCCATGGTTATCCTTTTTTCTTTAAATAGTTTTACGTCTACGATTTCAATCCAAATGCGTTGCAGTACATATGTAATAAATTTAATAAATAGGTTTAGATGTGAATAAAGTATCTTCATTATTTTATTTTACGATAACATTTAATAACAGAATTAAATATATCGTTTGTTGCTTTGGTTTGACGGAAACCTTTCTACGTTTTTTGGTGAAGAAATGGTATTAGTTCCTTCAAATATTTGCAATAAATATTATTGAGATAATATTGATTTTAACATTTTTCTTTTTCTTTCCTCCTAATTTGTAATTTTCCACTGTGCTAAACCGATCAGTTTTTATATTTTCTTTCTTTCTTTTTCATATTTTCGTTGGAAATAACTAAGGCTCATAAAATGTAGCCACTTTTTTTCCTGTTTTGTCAGTATATAAATTCTTATCAACATATTTCTTTATTAATATCTATATTACTCGCGTGTCTAAAAGAAAATTGACAAAAACAGCGTGTTTGCATTTTTTGTTTGTTTTTTCAAGCTGCCATTATTATTTAACTTTTTATTATTTTATGTACAATTATAACTTCACAGTTTAATGACTTACAATTATTTATTTTTTTCATATAGATTTCTTTATAAATTGATAGATTTTATTTAAAAAATATTCTTACCTTAGAAATATAGCTAATTATCATTTATTTTTTAACAAAAAAATTAAATGACTCATAATTATTTTTTTCGTATAGATTTCTTTATTAACTGATAGATTTTATTTAAAAATAAAGCCTTTACCTTAGAAATATAGATAGTCGTCATTTCTTTCAAAGAATCGTCTCTTTTTTCCTAAAAAGTTTTTTAAAAAATCTTTTTCCTTTTCCAAAAGGTAGCTAATTTTTTCAAAATTGTCCTTTATTATTAACAATTATATTTATTGTACCTTAATACTGTACTGATTCTTGGGCTTTTGCAGTTTTTTGATTAACGAAACATAAATATTTCTCTTCGAAAAAATGCCAAAATTTAGCTATTAATACATAGTCTCCCTACAAATACATTTCTTTAATTTAATAAAGAATATGATATAGACGACGAAAAAATGAGGTTTGAATAGGCTGACATTAAAAAAAAATTAAACTAAGAAAACAAAAAGTAACAGATAGCTCTAAAGGAATATCGACGATGAAAATCTTCATTTATGAAATAAAACGATTAAAGCTAGAAAAGGTATTAAAAAATTATGTTTATACTTTATTTAGAAACTTTGTTTTCTAGTTGGGATTAAAACATTTGGCCATCTATCTTGCCCTTAAAACTGCTTTTTTGCTGCCGTGTAAAAGTAAAAGCAGTATTTTGAAGAAAAAAATTGAAAAAAAAGTCATGTGTGAAGATTATGAGAAAAATTAATTTAATAAGAATTCTTCATAATAAGAATAACTTCCTTAAAATGTGACAACATTCTCTATTGTTTTTAGATCCCTTTTTTAAAGGTTAAATTTTTTCTTGTTTCAACATTTCTCAGAACTTTTTTTAAAACTATTATTAAGTTGAAGTAAAAAAAAAAGGGTTAAAAAGTATGGCGTGTGTGAAGACTGAAAGGAAAATTAAATTAATACAAGTTTGAAAACGTTATTAAAATGTGACGAAATTTTTCCTTTTGTTTTTAATATCTTTAATCAAGGATTTCTCGTTTACCGTCCGTTAAAACTGTTTTTGTCGCAGAACATAAATCAAAACAGTAAAAAATAAACTTTGGTGAAAAATGATATGCAAGATTACTATTGCATATAAAAAAAGGCCTTTTATTTTTAAAAGAAAATAAATTTACCATAACGTTAAGATCAATTTACCTTTACCTGATGCATTTCAAATGTTCAATAACATTTAAATTTTGGGACTGCCCATTTGATTAAAGAAAAAGTAATTAAATGACCTGTTCATTGTCGTTTGTCGCCTGAATGTGTTTCTGTTAGTGTAATTATTTAATGTAATAATTAGCTAAAGGCATAAGGCAAATTTCCTAAAATAAAATAAATTAATGATGAAGTATTTTAAAAATCTGTAAAAAAAAACACCCTGTAGAATTCGTTAAAATTCCGAATTAGAATAGAATGGAATAAGGGAGAAGTATTGTACTAGTGATTACGATTACAGTACTTTTTTTTTGTACCCCGTAAGCAAAGAAGTAAAAGAAAAGTCACATAAAAATATCCTACCTGATATATCCAATTAGCAGAACTATTTTAAAGATTATTTAAATAGTATAATAAAAATACTGTCAGAATTTTATTTCAAATAATTTTCAACACAGAATTATTCCTCTTAAAATATAACATCAAAAAAATATGCACGAAACAATAAGTGTTTGTTGAATATTAGTTTCGACATTTAAACAACACGCCGCTTCATATAAACCACAATTCATTATTGTTCAGAATACGGAATGCGGATTAAAAAAAAGAAGAAAAAAAGCTGATATTGTATAGCAGAAGCCAAAAATGGCAAAAAACGTTCGTTAATTTCATTCGATCCGAATAGAACAGGCTTCGAACTTTCGCCATAGTCCGGCATCGCCTAGGGTTGCTAGAAAAACACAAAATCGTTTGGCGCCAATATTTGGAAGTAGTTTAGTAATCTCTATCGCGTGTTTGCGTGCGGAGGTTGCGGGGATTCGCAGCCTGTTGGTTTGGATGATCGCTACCAACGTGCCAGGATTACGGAGAGTAAATTAAGTGAAATAATAAATTTGGAGTCACGAATCAAGTAAGTGTTGCTTTATTTTTTTTCTATAGATATTGTTATCGCAATGTTTTTGATTGAAAGATTATGGCATTACACTAAAGCTTTCGTTCTCTCAATCGTTTGATTAATGAGTTAATATTAAAATTATGATTGTTCGAATATGAGATTATTTTTTATTTAATAAGAATCATGGTTTGTTTTTGTTCGTGTTTTATTTACTTATTGATTTTATTTATATCTCATAAAACGCTTTGTTTACTCCTTGTGTGTTTATTCTTTTTAACTACAAGAATACCAGATATTGTTTGCTTTTTTCCAATTATTTTTTATATAAATATTTTCTAATAATTCTATCTATTCTAATTCTTGTACATCAAAATATCATAATTTTTTAATCTTTTTTCATGGAATTTTAATGTTATTCTATATGATTCTAAGTTAAAAAAATGATAATTATTAAGAATAATTAAGAAAAATCTTTTGTTATTCGTGTATAATTGGTATTTAATAAATATATTTCAATATATATATTTCTCATTTTTTTCATGCTTGTATATAATTTTCATATAATATATGTATTTTTTTTTCGTTTTGGGTATCCAATATTTCTCTGACAGATAATTTCATTTTCATCAACGATTCAACGAAACTTTATATGGTTTATATTAGTAAATTAGGTTTACCTTTTTCTCTGTGTCATTTTAGTAAAGTTGTATTAAAATAGGTACTTTAAATGAATATTGATGTTTTCGAAAATATTAAGCAATGGCATTTAATAAAAAAATTTCTGTATAAGGAAAGAACGAGTGCCCAAATGATGAAATAAATTGCCCAATACTCTATAATAAATTAAAATTTAGAAAAGGAATGTAATTCAAATTGGAAAGCAATACATTATGAAAAAAGTATAATGCGCAGAAAAATTAATTAATTTTGCTGTAATATCTTATTATAATAGTTATGGGAAATGAAACAAAAGGTAAAAGAAATTACTTGAATTATATGAAATGTATGTGAATTTAATTATTTGAAAAACATTGCTAACAATTCCTTTAACGGCATAGAAGCCAAATTTGTTTTACCGCTAATTTCTGAAGATGTTTGGAAATTAGTGTCATAAAAAATTCCTTCTCTTCAGAAACATTACACTGAGGAATAATCAGAATGAACGATTTCCCGAGATTCAAATTGTTTATAAAAATTCGTGAAATCGATTGATTTTAAATAATCGATTTTGTTCTTGTAAGCGAATAATGTATCGATAGAGCGAAAGTTCAAAAAGTGTAATTGACAGGAGAAACCTAACGAATATACTTGCTTTGTGTATCCTGTTGTTAAGTCTACTTAGCGGTACAGAAATCCAGAATTAAAAATAAAAATTTCATAAAATTTTACTCACAATTTCTTTATGGATTTATTTATTAAATAATTGTACATGCATTAGAAAATTTCATTAATATAAAATTTTCCTTTTCTTATGTATAATAAAATGATAATTGTACTAAATTATCTGTAGAACTAACGAATTCAGTCAGAATTGGTTCCGATCTCCGTGAAACTGTACGAAGTAGTGGAAAATTCAGAAATAATAGCTAAAGAATGCGTTACATTTTCATATTTGGTAATTAAAATTATAATGTGGCGATTGTACCGTGTTCTTTAGTTTAATCGAATTCCCTTTAATATCTTTTTATATTATCGTTTGCTGGTTTTTGTATACTATACTTTATATTATCGTTTGCTTATATTTTTTAAACATGTTTGAAATATCGAATTGTTATTCAAAACTCATTGTAGAAAATTTATCTTTTATGGAAGAAACTTAAATGTTAAATTAACAAACTTGCCTTCTGACTGGTACAAATAAATGTTCTAAAAGGATATATACAGAAATTATCATTCATTTAATATATAGATTCAATATTCTCATCAATTTATGAATTCTAAAATTTAAAATTAAGTTTCTTTTACTATAGATATTTTGTCGATTATGAATATTTATAAAATTTTTACTGATAAAAATTTTGTTCATGATTGTAATTATTTCTTGAATTTTTTATTTTAAAATGATTGCAGGATTCGAATTTTATTTTATTGAAATAAACTAAATTTTACAAATTTCAAATGAAAAATCAATTTGTTTTTCTTTTTAAGTTCCTTGACTTTGTACATGATCACTTAGGTCCATTTTAATTGCATAGTCTGTTTATTTAATTAAAAAAACCTTTCAGAAGGATTATTGTTTATTTTTTATTGCTTGCAATCAGAAGTAATGTAATCCCTTTTTCTGAATGGAAAAAAAATCCCATTTGTTATAGTATTTCGGTAATCTGTCTAATGTCAATATTTAATCGCGTTTCGGAATCTAATAAAAAATTTTATTCTTAAAAATTGGCTGTAATTTTCTTTATGTATTCAATACAATTTATATATATGCAATTTATATATTCAAGATTATTAATAAATTAATCCAATTTTGTCCGTTTAATTCTACGATAAACATTAAATCAACGGAAGATTTTCCCATTTTGTAAAGTTTTTGCATAACTGTCACCGTCTTTTCTATAAAGTTTGTCTATATCATCCCAACAGCAGATAAAATGTCGACTAATTATTTTTATTAATACATTTCAGTAGGTTTTTTATATTATCATCTTTTCATCTTGAGCGGCGATTGTATTGAGTAATTAGTCTTATGCATCATTGATTTTCATTTCATTCGTTTTAAAAGAAAATTTGTTTAAGAAGAAATTAGTCAGTATTATATTTATGGTGAGAAGTTTTTATTCTTCATGATATTTAAATGTCATGAATTATTTCAATTGAAAAGTTATTTTAAATTCTTATTCCTTCAGAATTTATTCTATCGAAGAATTTCCTACGCATTTGTCAGTCATCCATTTGTGAATGAAGTTTTTGTGTTTAATTTAACAGTATAAAACGAAATATAGAAATAACAAGAACTTTGGAATCACAATCAAAAATGTCTTATTACCTATATTTGTCATTGTCTTGCAGGATAGAATTTTTTTATAACAGAATCATAAATGTTTTAAATTTTTATTGTTTATCTCTAAACATATATTTATTGAATCTGGTGTCATTATTTATTCGCTTATGTTTTAACTTCGGTATGCTGGATTTATATTGTTATTGCTACTGCCCAGTCTTTCAAGCTTCGTTTTAAAACTTTGGCTATATATGTATCGTTATCGGCATATTAACTTTTAAAAAACTATGTAGTTGGAAAAAATATAATTATATAAATCTATAAATATAATTATATATTATATAAGTGTTAAGTCTTATTATGAATAAAAGACAAATTAATAATAACATGAATGATTTAGCTAAAATTAATTAAAATTGAGCAACATCGGTTTGTTGTCTATGAGGGTGATAGACGAAATTTTTTAGAGTTTCCAAATGTCAGTTTATTATTTTAAAACTTAATTAAATTTTGAAATACAATCATGTTAAATCATGATAATTATAAATATAAATTCTATGAAAGTCTAATTCTAAAAAAGGAGTAATACGTCGCTCGACACATATGTATGATATAAAGTCGACCAAGTGCAAACCATTCCATAAAAACGTAAAACGGTTCGCCCTTCTATGAAACGTGAACAGATTCTTTTAAAGAAACAATGAAGATATGAAAATAAAATAAAGGCACATCAAGTATTTATAAAAAATATTATTTTCTTCAAATTAATTAAAATTTATTTTGCATTTTTTAAAGCTAAAATAATGTAAGGTTTTAAAGTAAGTAAAAATAAGTAAATGTAATTCACCATGTATTTTAAAATGGCAATTTATAATTTTATTTGAAATTATCAATGTTCTATAATATTTCTTGGTCATATCCTTCAAAGAAAAAACAGAAATCTTCTGAAATCAAATTCATCATGAAGTTCTTTAGAATTTTTTTTAAAGAAGCTAAGATATCTAACTGAGCTATTTGGAATTTTTTCACTTGCAGTCAAAACAAAGACTGTACAATTCATACTGTAAAACCGATATTTCTATGTCAAAAAATTTTCAATACTAGTTTGTATAATTATTCTACCCCTTAACTATAATGATTAAAGTAATAAAATTGTGGTCATAATTTTTTAACCAATTTAAACTTTTTTAGTTTTTGAATTGTGTCCTGTTGCAACTTACTTATTCCTCTTAAAATATGAAAAGCGTTCAGCAGAATATCGAGTGCTTTTAGGAAAATGGCTTATGTACCTAGAAAAGCATTCCGTAAAAAAATTCAAAAATCACCTTTCAGTTTGTTCCAGTCTATGCTTTGAAAGGTGGAAGCTTTTTGTTGTTCCCATCGACCTAGAATTGAGGGTATACAACATCATCGATAAGAAGGAAATGAATTAGCGTCTTCGACCCAAAACACCGGAATCTCACACGGTTACGTTCAACCATTGTCCATCCATGTCCAACCATGACGAAAACCTCCCATGCGGACTGGTCATCCAGTCTGTTGAACACTTTTTTGTGCGTTTGTGTGTTTACTTTATATTCTTGTTTATTTAGGTAAAAGCAATAATAACAATAAATAAATAAAAACTATTTTTTATGTGTTAATTACTTAGAAATTCTATTATAAACGGTCTATAATATTTATCACTATATAATTTTACGCATAATCTTTAGTCCTTATTAATATTGGAAGCCATGAAGACGTTATAATTCGATTAGTTGTTTTTTCTTAGACGTCTGTTACATGCAGTGTTTGAATTCTATGGACAATCTTTTTATATCATTTACATGTGTTAAATAGGATTCTAACTTTATGTCCTTTTTAAGAAAGAAAGAATAAATTAAAACTATTTATTCCCGCATTAATAAAATCTGAGCACACTTCTTCAGATTTCATATTAATCTTTTTTATTTTTATTCACAGCACAGTATAGAATTTTAAATTAAAAAAGGATCAAAATGAAATCGGCTATGCATTATTTCAATGTATCATGGCAGAACATGTATCATGTCAGAACATTTCTTGAACGGCCAAAAATCACGTACTCGTGCAAGTTAAATTATATTTTTATTCATTTTAATTGTTTCACTGAATGAGTCACTTTAGTACTGCAAACGATCCAAAACACTTTGTCTCGCATTTATTGTTTAAAAAATATCCCATTTCCTATTTATTTCATTTCATATAATCACGTGCTCAAAATGACATTTTACTAGGTCTTATTTGCTGTAGTCATTAACTTATTTTTTAAAATCAGAGTTTTGTAAATTCGATGCCAACGTCTGATTAAATACTGATTTTTTGAGATGTTCGTGCAGATATATAATTTCAAATTTTCGCCTACGGATTGTTTTATTTTGCGCCTACGGTTTTATTTATTTTTCGCCTACGGATTTTTGTTCCGTAGCCTCATTCACAAAATAGCCTCATGTTTGACATGACTAAAAATATTGCTTTTGAGTTTTATCCCTCATATTTTATTTCTTAAGTTAAAAATAACGTTTAAATTTATCATAAGTTAAACAATTGTAATTAACTTTTTGAAAATGACAACTGTTCTACATTTTAACATATTTGGGGATCTAAATAGAAATATCATTTACTTTGCTAGCAATCATTGTGTTTTTTCACAGCAATTTCTTGAAATATAGAAGTTACTACACGAACCTTCACTATCATTCTATTAGAGAAAAATAATTATTCAACTCCATGCTGAGAAGATACTACGCCATAAAAATGAGAGGTTTGAAGTTGAAGTACTTAATGAATCCAAAAATAGGACGCAATTTTGAAACTTACAACTTAAAGCTTTTCTTTCTTTTTTTTTCCTTTTTTAATTATTCACTAGCATTACATCGCTTCTAATCGTTTTTTTTTCTACTGCTAAAAAATATTAACTGCTTATACAAAGAAAATATCTACCACCTACATCCTACGTTTTATTATTTGCAAAATTGCAAAAAACCACCTGCTTCAACCCGACTCACCAATTCATTTGAATAATTTTGAATTGTAAACACATCTTCTTTTGATAATTGCGTCATGCAATTATCAAACGCGAAGGAAATGCATGTATTCAACAAAATACGAAAGTTGTAATTTTTATTTTTGACTTTTTTTTCTATCTTAGTGTATCGAATTGTGCTGAGTTTAGATAAGCAAATTAGAATTTAATGACGTCCATTAATAAATGATTAAGTACTATTTAAAATAAGAATTTTTATCCGGATATAAATTCTAATCTGGTTTATAAAGGGTTGATATGCATTGAAAGAATGCCCGGGAAAGCAAAGTTTTGAATAATTGGGATATATTTGGTTAAATAACCGTATGGAGAGTGAATAAATTAACAGAAATGTCGATACAATGGAATAATGAACATTTGAAAAATGCAATAAATGCTCGATATACTTGTAACAAATCATAAAACTATTAATAAAAATGATGAAAGTGACAGGTGTAAGGGTTGGAAAAAGGTCCGAGAACTGAATCACACCCTTATTGAATCCAGTCCCAACTTAAACTCCATTTAGCACACCCCTTTAGAATGGAATATATTTTTGCATCTGAAATATTCTGCTTTAATTACGTCTGCTGAAAATTGTGGGTGAAAGTAAAAATATATTTATGAATACTAGCTCAAACTGTTTAACTTTTAGTTTAATATTTTCAGGATAATAATAGTATACTAATCATTTTACATTTTTCCTGCTAATTTTCCTAAAATATTTTCTAATTTCAAGACTTCTTCACTGAAAGCAAAAAAAAAAAGGTTTTTAATTCTATTCTAATATTGTTTATTCTCAACTTTACCATTAGTAGAATTTTCGTCTATTATTTTAACTTCCACTAACCCGTTATTTACCAAATTATTTTAACATCCATTTTTATACTTTATTTTTTAACTATTAGTTACGTTATAGTACAGAATAAATCCAAAGAAGAAAATATTTTTTAAAAAAATTAATTTGAAATAGCTGAATTAATTTAAATAAAAATTTAAAGTTTTTGATATTGTTTTTAGTTGATATATACCGGTTACTTTCCTCATATTCTTTTAAATACTGTTCGAAAAAAGTAGAAATATTCCGAGATATCATCCGAACTTAAACGGTGCTTTAAAGTGTCATAAATAAAGGGTTAATAAACTCTCTGAGATGTAGTTTAATAAGTATATTATCAACTTTATATTTTGTGTGTTGTGACTAATGGCACTTGCCGTGGACAAGCCTCCGCTGATACGATCAGCAGATTAAAACTATAAGTTTATTTCAATTGAAATAGTCGATAATGGGTTAAATTTAAGAATCAGTGTTTAATCACAAAAGCAATCTGATTAAATATACGAGCAAAATCTTCGAAGCAGAGTACTTCGAAATCGATACATTTTATTTATTTATTTATTTATTTTTTTGAAAATGAACCCGTCATCTCCTAATCTTGCGGTCAAGAGCCGCCGTTCCCAATCCATAATAAACCTTATTTGGGACGCGCAGGTACGGCTGCAGTTAAATAGAGAGAGAGTCATCGCATTTATGCAATCCAGGCACGTGCTTTCAGTGATGTACGGAATGCCAGAATTCGAAGGATGCTGGGAACAGATGTTGGAAATAAATAAATATGTAGAAAACACATGTGTTGAAACTTTTATTCGAGAAATGAAAAATACGACGTTGTCTTATTTCTATTGTGTTACTAGCATGTTTTTTTTGTCTTGTATTTTATGGATTATAATGGAAGAGTGTAATTATAAATAAGGATTAAAATGAACCCTACGCATGTTTCAATGTATCTTGTCAGAACATCATTTCTTGAACGGCCAAGCACCACGTGCTCGTGCGAGTTAAATTATATTTTTATTCATTTTAATGGTTTCATCAAATGAGACACTTTAGTATTGCAAACGATAAAAAAACTTTGTCTCGCATTTATTGTTTAAAAACAATCACATTTCCTATTTATTTCATTTCATATAATCACGTGCTCAAAATGACATTCTTCTAGGTTTTATTTGCAGTAGGCATCAACTTATTTTTTTAAAATCAAAGCTTTTGTAAATGCAATAGCAACGCGTTATTAAAAGCCGATTTTTTGAGATGCTTGTGCAGCTCATAAAATTTTTATTTTTCGCTTACGGATTTTTGGTGACGCCAAAAAATCTCATCCCAAAAACAATATCATGTTTTGACATGATAATAGTTATAAATATCATAGATTACATGGCATATCATGGTTCATTTTAGTGTAGTTTAATGTTTGTTAGTTAATAAATAAATAGAACTTGCATAGTATACTTAAAAAAACAAACTTTTTTTTAAATGATGCAGCGTTAAATTTCATCCATCATTGCATTTTTGTCATTGAAATTTATAAAAATGGCTATCAAAATGCTTACTTTTCAGTGTTACAACCATTTTTTTTATAATAAAAGTTAATTTTAGATAAAGTAGTATGGCATATAAATTTCTAATGTTTCAAAATATTTGTTTTATTTATAAAAATTGCTGGCAAATATTAATTACAAATTCAGTTAATCATTGAAATATTAAAAATACCATTTACTGAATTCAAATAATGAATTAAATAAACGTCTATCATTTTATTTGTATGAGTATCGTCAATTTTGATTGCTTGTATTAGAACCCCGCTTTTCAGTTTATTATTTTAATCTTCAGTAAATTAGATGAAATCACGATGATAAATTAAAAAAATTAAATTAATTAATATTTTTAAAGAAAGTTGATGCTAATTAAATATGTTACCTCTTTCAACTTTATATATAAAACTGTATGATAAGTAAGAATTTATAGAAAATTCTGCTAAAGAATTAGCTAAGTATACATTAAGCATATACTATTTTGTTTTTAGTGAACCATTATTATTTACATGAATTTGATGTTTTGAATTCCATAATCATATACTTGTACTCATATTTAATTAAATTAGGTGATGCATGTTTGAACTTAACGGAGACTTTTTTAGAATAGTTGTAGAAAGCTATAAACAGTTTTGAACACAAAGAAAATTTTATTTTAAATATAAGCAACACTTAATTTTCTACTAAGTTTTGAATAAAAACTAAGTTTGAAATTTAAATTAATCAAAAAAATTTTAAAACTATAATCTATATTTTTAAAACATCTCTAAATCCAGTATTTATATTTTAGAAGCAATGCGATTTAGAAAAAAAATCCATTATCCTAAATTAACTACATCAAATAGACTGGAATAGGCTGGTTGTAAGACATTGGATTAGCATTCCTTGAACTACGAGCTCGAACTCGCCAGCCGAAGACTCTTCGTGTGTGTGGTGGCTGGCTCACGTTAAATCTGTCGTGGTCACAAAATCCTCCATGTCGAGTTTAATACCATTGAGGATACTGGGTCAAAGTTGATCGTTCCCTGTTTCAGATCTAAATTGCTATCTGCGGATGAATGAATGAATGAAGTCCTCCCCGTAAAAAAGGTTTGTGGCGTTTGTTAGCCAGAAGTCAGACTTCTGCTCTCGGGCGCAAAGGGGTCTATATCCTCAGAAGCTGCTGCACCCTTCCTTCTGTTGTATAGCGGAACACGAAAACTACTACAGCTTATAGTATTTCTTTCTTTTTTTCTTGTTTAAACAAAATTAATTTTTCTGAATTCTTGTTGGAAACGCTATGGAGAATTGATGAAATATAATTTCGTATAAATTTTAACAATGCATTTTTATCGTACTCTGTACACTGAAACTAATCCTTAAAAGTAATTCGCAACCTAATGTATTTTAACTATTTCAGCTTATCAAAATCTACTGCTTATGGGAACGGTGGAATGAACTCCGTAAGGACTTTTGCGAGTTATTCACGTAGGGTTATGACTTTTTTTATGTATAAGTATTAAAATATAAATAAGTCAAATTTCTTTTTAAAAATTTTTGAAACAAAAAAATTTGTTTAAAAAATTAAAGATATATAAGTTTAAAAATTTCAAAATATTCCTGACGATTTAATTTTTTTAAAAAAATTTCCCTGTTTTCCCCTTATTAGCCAAAGTAAATTTATTTTGAATAAAATTGTATGTGAATTTGTTATTCTCAGCAAATGTTATCTTTTAGAAATATTTTTATGCATGCTTACTGAATTTTCATAGGAATTTTATGATTTTCTGACCTAAACCTGACTTTTAACTATCTAAAAAATTTAGGAATCAAAATGCATACTCCATTTATACCAGCATACACAAAGCTATATCCTCGATTTCCTTTACATACCCAAATCTATATCCACGGTTTAGATTCTCCCTATTCTCGATCTAACACTCCCTATACGTACCCAAATCTA
>JAOUZG010004552.1:2705990-2746988 GCA_026289955.1 Argiope argentata | reverse complement strand
TAAAAGAAGCGGAAAATCTTTGGCCTAAAGCAAAAGAATTTGAATACGACTCAAAAGATCCTGAAATCATATCTGAATCTAAATCCTGCGTTATAGTTAGCTCTGTTATAGCTTACGAAAAACTTATGGATCCAGGAAATTTTAGCTGCTTGCTAAAAATGTTAAGAGTGACTGCTTGGGTATTGCGTTTTGTAAATTTATCCAAAAAGAAAAGCACAGAAAAAGGTCCTCTTACATCTGACGAACTTTTGTACGCTGAACTGTATTGGGTAAGAATAGTTCAAAATGATTCTTACTCCAGTGAAATAACCTGTTTGAAGAACAATAAACCTTTGCCTAAAGACTCAAAATTATTATGCTTAAACCCTTTTCTTGATAGCAATGGTATCCTACGAGTTACAGGAAGACTAGGAAAATCATCGTATTTATCTCCCTATGAAAAGCATCCTGTTATTCTCCCTTCCAAGGCTAAGTTAACTGAATTATTAATTTGGGAATCCCATAAAAGAGTTTTTCATTCTGGTGTGTCCCATACTTTAGTGCAAGTACGAGAGAAATACTGGATTTTAAAGGCCAGACAAACTATCAAATCCCTTCTAGGAAAGTGCACTATTTGTCGAAGATTTAATTCTTCACCAGGAAGTCAAGTGATTGCGCCCCTTCCAGATATTCGAGTGGAACAGTCAGCTCCCTTTACTATGGTAGGACTTGATTTTGCAGGTCCCCTATTCGTGAAAGACTCCAGTGTAAAGCAGTATATTTTGCTGATAACTTGTGCTGTGACAAGAAGTGTTCATCTCGAATTAGTTGGTGACATGACTACGGACACTTTCCTCCTCGCATTCCGTCGTTTCATTTCTCGACGTGGTTTGTGTTCTGTGGTGATTTCTGATAATGCTCGCACGTTTAAACGAGCAGAATTGGAGATTAAATTAATTTGGAAAGTGATTAATCATCCTGATGTGCAAGACTTCTACTCTAAAAACGGTATTAAATGGCAATTTATAGTGGAAAGAGCCGCCTGGTGGGGTGGATTCTACGAACGAATGGTTCGTACTGTCAAAACTGCCTTACGTAAATCTCTTGGAAAATCGTGTCTCACTATTGATCAATTGTTAACAGTGCTTATTGAAATAGAAGGCATGATCAACTCTCGACCAATCACCTACGTAAGTAGTGATTCGGAGGAACCAACTGCCTTAACTCCAGCTCATTTCATTCTAGGAAGGAGAATAACATCATTGCCCTCTGTAAAACTTCACCTTGATTCAAATCTTTCTTCTAGGAAATATTTCATTAAAACTTTTAATTATCGTGAAAAATTAATGAGATCTTTTTGGACCAGGTGGAAAAATGAATATTTACTAAATTTAAGATCGGCCCATTCAAGTTTAGCTAAAAACTGCTCTCAATTTAAGGTTAACGATGTAGTCTTAATTAAAGACGATCATTTACCTCGTAATTTTTGGAAACTAGGAAAAATACTTGAATTATTTCCTGGGAGAGATGGCAAGGTGAGGGCTTGCAAATTAAAAACTGAGTCTGCAACTATCAGGCGACCTGTACAACTGTTGTATAATTTGGAAATACTGGACTAAAGTGTATAAATTGTATTCATGAACTCTTAACTTTATGCCTAATTTCTTGAATATTAACTGCCATAAATCTGAATATTATATTGTACAATTTTAGTTAATTGATATACTTGTATGTTTTCATGTTTCTTTAATAGTGCATATGTTTTACCAGGTAACTTTCATGTTATGCAAGAATATTTACTCGGATTTTTTATGAACCCCCCTTGGTTCATCCGGGGGCAGGTTGTTGGAAACGAATTTAATCACTTGATATGTGGGCGGAGCTAACCGCTAAACCCACGTGGTATCGTAAGTATGTGTATATGCATGTAAAAGTTTTTCGGCTCTCATCTGTGAGTGTGCGCGTGTAATATGGTTTTTTTTTTCATGACGGTAGCTTCTAGAATGGCTTACCGAATATACCTTGTCTCGGAATATAATTAGAAATTAATATTTACTCGGATTAATTGTTTACATGTCTTTATTTAGAATATGTGCGTTGTTAAATCTTGTTAAGTTTGCTGTTACAAATAAACTGTTTAAAAGGACAAACTTCTCGTCATTCCTTGGAATCTCGTATATTTCAACTTGGTGATATACCTTCATTTATTATTTTTCAAAGCTTGCTGCAATTTTACTGCGTTTATATTTGAAAGTTGCTTTGTTTTCTCTTACACATTTCCTACATGAAAAAGAAAGAAAAAAAGGGGGGATGTGATGCCGAGGATAATCACAAATACGAAATCCGATATCATATAATATGTTCTGAATATTTGGGCCAGGCTGAAATTTTATCTTTCATGTACAGTCAAAGGTCTCGTGTCGGTGCGGAAGTTATAAGTGATATGCCTACTCACGTGTTATCCTCGTCATTCGATCATGATTTAAATATCTCGTATGCTTTTCTTGTATCCCTCTCACATTTCAAATCGGGACATCGAATGAAGAAATTAATCTCTTCATTAGACTGCTCTGAGGTATTAATTGAGAGAATAAATCAATTACGATCTGTTTTAATGAGAGCAAACGCCCCCATTCCCTATAAAATCACATTATGAAATTCATTAATTAATATACAGTAAGACCCCGTTTAACGCGGGAGATACGTTCCATCAAAGTAGAGCGTAATGCGAAACAGCGCTAAACGAGACTATCTTTACATGTAAATATTGGGGTTAGGGGAAGATGGCTAGGAAATTGGTTAGGTATTAAATTTAAAAAGTATGTTTTTTTAATAAAAATAAAACCAAACATTTATTTCTTAAAGCCCAAATTAATACCACATTATTATTTCTTGCAAAAATAAAAACAAAATATAAATAACAAAACGAATATTCTTAAAAAAAAAGGAGGATAGTTCTGGAGGATAGTTTCCTTCTTCAATTATTTTTTTAATATCGCTGGAAATTCAGCTGCCGCTTTTGTATCACCACTTGCTGCTTCTCCTGTAATCTTTATGTTGTGAAGGTTATTTCGATGTTTAAATCTATTAAACCATCCTCGACTGGCAACGAAAGTTTCACTTTTGTCAATTGTCTCAGCTTGAATGTAATTAAAAATTCTTCTAGCTTTTTCCATTATGATAGATTGGCTTAATGGCATATTGCGGTCAATTTCGTCGTCAATCCATATAGACAGTCGTTTTTCCATTTCCTCTATGATATTATTTCTAGAACGGGTAATTCTAGTTGCAGAGCTTGACTTAGTTGCAATTGCCGATGACAGTATTTTTTCTTTATTCTTCATGATGGTCCTTATTTTTGAAGTTGGCAAATTCAATGAAGAACTAATTAGAGTTTGACGTTCACCAGAATCTAACCTTCTAATGACTTCCATTTTAGTTTTGAGTGAAATGCTTTTTCTGGTTGCTTTCTTTTCTTTTTCATTATCACCCATAGTAAAAAACTAAAGATCCAAATATTTGACACTGTAATATAGTATTAAATAAGTAAATTAATACCTACTTACAATAATGTCAACAAATATTTCCAATAATAAAAATATGTCTGTACTATACCGCTCCAAACAAGAAATACAAGTACACTCTTTCGGATATGTATTTGAAACCTATCGCTGCATAATATTTCGGGGAATCCCCGTATGCTGCGAGCGATTTCGTGGAATCCCCGGGTTGAAATAAAAGAGCGCTAAACCGAAACAGCGTTAAGCGGGGTCTTACTGTATTTTATTTTTTAATGAAAGGCATATTCATTGCATTTCCGTTGTGTTTATTTCAGGATGTGTTATTTATATATTTCTAATCGAAAAGAAGACGCGTATAGAAGTTAAAATTACTTTCTTTTATGTGAAGTATAAAAGAAATGTATCAAAGTCTAAAATATTTGACTAAAGAATTTATTAGAACTTTTGTGCTTTTATGCCTGTCTGAGTTTGAAGACGCCATTTTGTAAATATGTCAATGGAAACGATAAATGAAATACCTGATGATCTAGAAAATTAAAAATGATTACACGATTATGCCATTACAATAGTAGATTTTTATTAAATTTTTAGATGAAATCCTACCCCTGTCTGTGAAAACAATTACTTTGAAACGCTTTGAGGTGGATGGATGAAGTTTGTTATATGACTTTATTTTTGCAATTAATTAACATTTCTCAAATGCTCGAATAAATTCATCACGATTTGACTTTCTAGTTCTTTATTTATTTATATGCAAGTAAATGAGATAATATACAAATGCAAGAAACTACATAAATGTAATTGTCATGTTCTGGAAATGTCTCATTAATACAATAGGGTCTCCAACCAATTAATGGGAAAAACTTTAAATTGAACAATTGTTTACCTTCACTGAAAAAAATCTGTGGGAATGGTCTCTTAAAAAATTTCTCACATACGCTCTAATAAAAAAGTCATCCCAGAGAACCACTTTCATGGCATTGGCGTGCGAAGTTCAAGAATATTAACTTTTGGTGTGAGTGTAGCATTCTTATTGAATCTCTCCTGCTATCGTTGGCGCGTTATTTGGCGATTAATCCTTGACATAAGGTTAATAGTTTAAGAAATTCGAAATTCGAATTTTAGACTCGTTTATCTCAACCGATTAACTTTTTTAAAATACATATCAACAATTATAGTCACAAAATCCCATGCCAAATTTAATATATATAAATCATTGCTTCTTTGAATTATTATGTTTATATGTTTATGAAAGTACAGATCGACAGACGGTCAATCTCTTATTAGATTTAACTCAAAAATTGAAAGATACCTAGACTATTGATGTTAATTATGTTCATCTATTTTTATCTATCTGGCTTCCATTGTATTGTAACTATCGTGCTAATTATATTCGAACAGACAAACAGACAAACTTTTGAGTGGATTTTGCTCATATTCTTTTGGAAATTTACAAATCTTTGGTATAAGGACCACATAAAAGATTTCATCCATCTAGATCAAAGCTCTTTGGGTTTTCTTCGTCATAAACAGACTGACATTTTCCAAGAACGTCAGTCTGTATCACAGCATTCAATTTTAAAAAACGGTGTTATATACAAAATCTAGAGCTCGAATTTGTTGGCGATTACCATACTTTCTCTATATTATGTATACACAACTTACATAACGCCATCCTGTGCCCCCGGTGCCTGTAACGCTAAGTTATTTAACCACTCGGATGAGCACAAGATGGGAGAGAGAGAGAGAGAGAAAAAATTTGTTAAAGGAAAAAAAAAGAGACCATACAGCATTCGGCGATCGCCAGAGAGAATGCCATCGGTGTCAAATCTTACACGATTCTATTCAATTTTTTTTCTGAAGTTATAACTGGATAGAGGGGACAAGAATACTTAAAGTAATGGTGACTATAGGTTGAACTTACTGGGGAATTAGACTACCAACTGAAAAAAAGGGGAGATTGACAAATATATTATGTATAGAAAAAAAGGGGAGTTCTATTTTGATTATGTCATGTTATGGAAATGCACAGTGAAGTCAAAGTGAAAGTATCCTTTATTATAGCTTTTTACATCTTATCTTTTCTAATAATTTGAAAATTCTATTGCACTTTTTCTGAATTTAAAAAAGCCTCTGAATTTTAGAAAAGATGGTCAATTTTTAAAACAATGTTTGCACATATCTTTTGGTGGTAAAAAAGGCTTCAGATATATATATAACCTTTGATGTTTACAAATAATGCTGACTTTTCAACATTTCGCTCATACAAACTCTAACTTTCACGCACGATGCTGTCTATATCTCATGAATTAAACCTGCATAGTTGATTTCTGGGAACTTCTTCGACTTCGTGGGAACGCAGAAATATGCGGCCTTCGCAACAATGAATCGAGGATATTGTGAGTTACCGGAGTGTGCGGTATGGGGGCGGATTCTATAATGCGGAAGCCGTCTTCCATATTGTGGGCATCCCTTCTTGAAAAAGCCTTTCTCATGGTCAGGGGCACCCAAGAAAGGGGGGTGGACAATTATTGCTCACCCTTGGAAGGGGGTGGGTGGTGAATCACCCTTTGTTTGCTGGGGGGTGGAAAATCCTTCGTCATACCTCCGGGGGATGTTTGACTGGAGGAGTGCGGATATGGTGATTGGGATGCAAGCGGCCTTGCGGAGTCGTTAACTTTTTGACTTCCTTTTTTGCAGAGAAATCTGAAGTGAATTCTTAATGCGTTTCTGCCTCCCACTCGCCTCCCTTGCGAGTGACAGTGCACGCTCATTATTTCCATTCATCTGTCACTGGTGCAAAGGGATGATGAAGTGGCTTTTTCACTTTTCGTTTAAATAATAAACTGTTTTGCTGGCGTCTTCCTTGTTGAAATGCGCTTCCTCTGTTCTTGAGTTGGTTCAATTGAACGAGAGTTTCTTAAGTAAGAGAATAAATGTTAAAAATTGATTCTAACTTATCGTAAGTAGAAACGTGTCTGAATTTAGAAGAGATTATTTGTATGTTTTGCTATATGGATACATTTGTTTCCCTATAAGACTTATGCCTAATCTCTCTTAATTGTTGTTCTCGCGTCCCGTTTTACAACGGAAGGATGGGTCCAGTAGCTTCTGAGGGTAAGTCATAGAACTGACTCTCCGACCCGCCACGAAGGCACACGGATCAACCATAGAAACTGAATGACCAGACAGCCGCGACAGCAATTCTCGGAAAATGTGGTTGAGTCCTAATGACAATCGCCAGGCACGGTACAACCCTTCCCCGAAGGAAGTACGTCCCGTCATCGATGGGAGGAGCCTAACCCCCACTTATTATGTATCCACCGGGTTGGCGAGATCCAATCACCATACCGGAAGCATTTAATCCCCAATTACGAGGTGCCCCTTCCAGGTGGGAGCTTCTGAGGATATGGAACCTTGAGCACCCGAGGACAGAAGTCTGACTTCTAGTTCACACACGTCACAAGCCCCTTTTACGGGGCGGACTTCATTCATGCAATTCATTCGTTAAGCCACAGATTGTGATTGACATCTGAAACAGAAAACGATCACCTCTGACTCAGTACCCTCAGTAGTACTACTCTCGACAAGAAGGAATTTATGACCACGACAGATATAATGTGCGCCAGCCACCACACACACACACAAGAAGAGTCTTCGGCTAACGGGTTTGAACTCGTAGTCTTTTGTTCTCGTTTTCCGCTTTACAACGGATGGAGGGGTGCAGTAGCTTCTGAGAGCATGGACTCGAGCAACCGGGGGCAGAAATCTGACTTCTAGCTCACACACGCCACAAAATCTTTTTACGGGACGGGCTTCATTCATTCATTCATTTCACCACAATTTTAACACTTCTCGTCTCTTTTTTAATTGTTTCTAATTCAGTTCCTTAATTTAGCAAATTATTGTTAAAGAATTGATGATATTATTCTTAGTTTAAGATAATTAGGGAAATATCTGATCTAAGATAATCTCTTTTTCCATCAACATATTGTAAGACTTTTGTAAAACTGTTGTCTAAAGCGTTTAGGCTCTACGACAATAGGCGGCGCTCTAATACAGTAACTTAGTGAACGTTGCCAGGGTGGGGGAGGACGTAATAAAAAGATTCCTCTCCTCCCCCCTGTTCTCGTCTGTGGGATTATAAATGTAAATGCCTCCTGAAATAAGGTTCACCCCTATATCCTATTGGCTTTAAAATAGAATATAATTAAAATTTTGTTTCCATTGCATCCGGGTTTCTAAGATCCTCTGCCGTTTTCCTGGCACAGAGGCTACGCGCCTTCCCTGTGATCTGGGAGTCCTGGGTTCGAGTCCCGGTTGGGGCGTGGTTATTTTTCTGTGTTCCATCGGTAAGGTGTGTGAATGTGCCCACCTGCAAAAAGGGGCTGTGCAAGCGACTGCGATGAGTGAGCAGCTCTTGGCCCGAATTGGCCCTAGTACAAAAACAAGAGAATGTAATTTCGGCTTACAACTCGCTGATGTCTCGGCGAAGCTTGCCCATGTCAAGTACCACTAACAACAACAACAAAAACCTCTTTCTATGTCATTGATCTAGTAAACAAACAACTATAATTGAAGGAAAGTATGTTGCCTTATTATATTTTTAATAAATCCAGAGTCAGAATTAGCTGAATATATTATGGCATTAAAGAAAGGTAATCTCCTTATCGTTTATTTTGTTGGAAACTCATTTCTCTAAAATTATAATGCAGATCTTTTGCTTTTGCTAATATAGGTGTGTAAGATGTATAAAAGAGCTTAAAATTTATTACATCCTTAAGAGAAATTAATTTAATCGTTTCAGCAATTAAAATCATTCCATTTTAATCCTCAGGAATGCTTAATCGATATTTCATTGCAAAATGCATAAATAATGAATGATAACTCATTTTTAAAATATTTAAAAATCAAAGTTCTTTCATTGTAACTTTAATTGTAAAATTAAACTGTTGCAATTACCATTTAAAATGGAAATAATGTCTTAATTTTGTCATTTTTATCGTATTTTTAAGTTACATAAAAGCCGTATCTATTGGATGTTTTTTTTCCTTATAAAACAATAATATTACAAAAAATAGGATTAATTTGAAACTTATAATAAGTAATATAAAAGAAATTTATCAATTTCTACTTAGGTCAATAAAGAAAAATGTTATATTAGTTACTTTTTATTAAATAATTACAATTAATATAGATAATTTATCAAAAAATTATTGATTTTCACAAGAATTCAACTCGCATTCTTCACCTTCACGTGAAAAAATACTGAAATCCTCGCATTTTACAAATTGAGCTACAGTTTGTTGATTTCAATTCTCATTACAAACTGCTAAAACTCTATTTAAAGTATTAAAACTTAATTACATTTTATTAATGAATTAATATTTGAAAAATCTGTACTAACATCAAGTGTTATACTACTATAAGTTTAAAAAAATGTATTTGAATTTGAGTGGTTGAATAAAAAGCATTTTATTAACGATTGAAAATTTGAACAAGATATATAAATATATATAGGGAGAGTGTGAGCTAATAGTAGGGATTGGGGGAAAAAAAACTAAAGTTATAATTATAAATAACAAATGAAAAAAATATTTCATTATACTTATTTTCATTAAATGTTATAACTTTTTATTCTTTTAAAAAATACACAAGGTTTTTTTATTTGCAATAATATTCTAATTTCATATGTATATTAAGCCAGTTAGAAGAATCAACTCTTATTTTATGTCACATTTTTGTGGAATATTTTAAACCTAAAAGAAAGCTATTTTGTTGCATTAAAAAAAAGATTTTAGATTTTTTATTGAGAATACGTCTAAAATATGAAATAAAAAACTCCATTAACTGCCATTTCAATATACCTTTTTTTGTTGTTGAATTCTTGTTCTATCGATTTAAAATGGTTTTAGTAAATTCAACCTGCATCTTATATTTGGCATGCCATTATGTCTCAGAATATAGCATTATGATGAATGGCATAAAAAGTCCATTATCAAATTAAAAATATATATAAAAAATGGGAATTTTTTCCTTTTAATTACATGTAAATTCAAAATGCAGAAGTTTTTCCTTTTAAAAGAATTATTTGGATTTGGATTTCGTCTTTGAGGCGTGTCAAAGGACTACAACATCTTCATCATCGCTATCATATTTTCATAGCAAAAATAAATCTGTAGAATGAATCGGATTTATTTTGAAAGATTAGTTTACATTAAAAGCTTGGAATAATTGTTTACTTTTTCTAGTTTCAACTCGCCTGAATGAGTTTCATAGCTGGATGGATCATTTTCGATGAGTGGCAAATTCATCAGTCAGCCAGACTTGATAGGGGAAAATTTATCTTAATCGTCTTCGCTGATACGTTATTTTAAAAGTTTTGAGAACTTAATACAAAGATAAATCGATAACTGCAAGATCGACTAACGATTTTATTTATACACTCAAAAATATGTTTAAAAATAAAAATCAAATCAAATCAAAATTAGATTAAATCCTCATTATAAGTCAAATGGTTGTATTATTATGACAGAAAAATTAGATAAAAATTAAACGATATTTAGTAGTGTCTTTTTAAATAATATATATTTATTGGTTGATATACTATCGGAATTGCGTTATGCATGATTAACAATTGAGCAAAACGATTGACATTTTAGCGTTTTTCTTTAATAATTTCAGAGCATATTGTTGCACAGAAATATGTTTTTTATAACTTTCCGAGATTCGTAAAATAAACTTATCAGTGATATTTTTTTTTATTTTCATGCTATTATTACTAAATTAAAACTGATGTTGTAGTACATTTCAGGTGTATTAAATTCTTCTATGTTTTAATTACTAAATTCAGTAATTAAAGCTGTATTAAATATGCTTTTTTATGTGTGGATGTTATTTTTGAAATAATTAAAAGTAAATTTAAAAGATAACATATTGATAGACACATTAAGCCTAAAAAATCATCTATTTTATTTTGTGTCTGGATGTTTGGACTTTTTTCCATTATTTCACCTCAGTTCGTTAAAAAATTGTCATTACTGTGAAATAAGATTACTATTCTTTACGTTGTTACATGATCTTCCTTTTATAATGCATAATTTTTCAAAATATGGCCATGATTTGTTCTCGCGTATTAAGTAATGAAACATCCATTGGGGCTGTGTAATGCCTTCTGTTCATTTTTCACTTCCGAAAGGATTCCACAATTCAATTGGCGAGGTTCATATGATCTACATCACGTGAACATCTTTTAACTTTATTTCGCTGATGATTATCACGTTAATAATTAGCTCATGAGACTGCATTTGTTAAGGCCTGATTTGTACAATTATGTGAATCAGTAGTTTTTATGCATTTTTTGATTTTTTTTGTTAGTGAATTCAAATTCATTAACTTAATTGTGACAAATATTTGAACTCACATAAATTATACTCGTTCACTTACCATTGGTAAGAATGGACTAACTGTATGGTTTAACCATTCTATCATAATTTGAGAGACGAGATAGTGGTATTGAATACAAAATTTCGAAAAAATAACTTTTATCATTTGTAGGTATTTTAAATATCAAATATTAATTAATGTAAAGTGTAAAGTAAAGATTAAATGGAAATCCGCTATGCATATTTCAGTATATATCATGTCAGAATAACATTTCTTGAACGTCCAAGCACCACGTGCTCGTGCGAGTTAAATTATACTTTTATTCATTTTAATGGTTTCATCGAATGAGTCACTTTAGTATTGCAAACGATAAAAAAAAACTATGTCTCGCATTGATGGTTTAAAAAATATCCCATTTCCTATTTATTTCATTTCATATAATCACGTGCTCAATATTACATCTTTCTAGGTTTGATTTGCTGTAGTTATTAATTTTTTTAAAAAATCAGAGCTTTTGTAAATGGGATGGCTACGCATTATTAAAAGCTGATTTTTTTAGATGCTCGTGCAGATAATAAAATCTTTATTTTTGGCCTACGGATTTTTGTTGACGCCACAAACTTCATTCCCAAAATAATGTGATGTTCTGACAGGATAATGAAGAGTTTAAAAAATGAAGGTATCATAGATTTGAAAAAAATGCAAGTAAAATCACTTTAAAAAAGTTGATACTCTACTTATTGAAATAATTATATATCATATTTCATTAATCTAATTCCTAATGATTTTAAGATACAGTCTTTATACATGGACATAAGCATAAATCAAAACTCTAATTCTAAAAATATAATTTAAAAATATATAATTATTATATATATTCTACTAATGTATGTACTATTATATATATTACTCTACTATAATTATTAAAAAAATAATTTCACTTCCAAGAATATTCTTTGTTTTATTTATTTAACGCCTATGTGATTGAACAAATAATGAAAGCACATAGTAATAAAGTGTAGAAGCGTATTGTGATAACCCTAACATATGTAAATATTTTTTTTTCTGTTTCCCAACGCAGCATTGTTTTCCGTGTAGACCATATCGCCGTGATTTATATTAATTTCATATGTGAGCAGGATAATAGTGTGTTGCGAATTAGAATGTTTCTTTTTTTTCTGTCCTTATTGTTTGTACATAGTTTATGACTTACGCGTACCCAGTTCATCGTTTTCGGCGAATTATTAAAGTTGTTTAAAAAAAAAACATATGGTTTAGAGTAGATATATATTAAAATATTCTTTCCAAGAAAATTTGAACATTATCTTATAAGTTATTCCTAACTAACTTATAGGAATTTTCTTGTGTGATTCTAATTTAAAAAATCGTTTGATTTTTTTTTAATCTTTAAAAAAGTTGTTATAAAAGTTTGCTTTAATTGTTTCAATTATTTAATGTATTAATCCCTTTATTCTTATGGTGTGGAGTTTTGTAAATTTTAAAATTTCTTTTCTTTTTTCATGTTGCTTTAAACGTGCAACAAAAAATATTAAACAATTTATTTTGCATAACACTTTTTAACGTTTCAAAATTTCTTTACTGAAAAATTTGCTGCAGCAAAAAGAATCTGTACATATTTTGCATATTAAGGATTAATCAATAAATTAATCCTTTTTATTCTTATAGGTCAGAAATTTGTAAATTTTAAAATATTTTTTCTTTTTTCTTACTGTTTTAAATGTACAAAAAAATTAAAATAATTATTTTGCATAAAACTTTTAACGTTTCAAAATCTTAAAAAAAACACACACACCCTTTACTGGAAAAAGGTGTTGCAATAAATAATTATACATATTAATTTGATTAAATATGAGAAAATGATAAGGATACCAAATATACTACTTCAAATCTTCGGAAACATTTTTAATGAATATTCTTTGATTCTTAATGGAATTTTTAATAGCAAATTTCTAATCTAACCTAATTTTTTCCCAACCAATTTTTTGAGTTTGATCCATTTATTGTGTGAAACATTTAAAAAGTAACACACGCCATTATTATTATTGAAATACTTGATATTTCAAACACTTTATATTTCTTCAAAGAAACCTATCAATGTATTTCTTCTGATGTATAGTAAAACACCATTCTTCCAAACCCAATTTAGATAATTTAAAAAATTAATTAAAAATATGGTGGAAATAATATTGGGAACGTGGTCAGTATTTATGTCGCATTCTTCTCCAACTGAAGTAGTAATTTTAACATCGAGTTTTAGTTATAAATTAGAAGCATGCAAAAATATACTATTAAATTACGCTGGCGTCCTGGTACAGAGGTAGAGCGTCTTTCCCGTAATTTGGGCGTTCCTGATTCGAGTCTCGGTTCGGGCATGGTTGTTCTCTCTGTGAGATATGTGATTTTGCCCCCCCCGTAAAAAAGGACAGTGCAAGCAAATGTGATGAGTGAGTAACAGAAGTTGTACTCTTGGCCCTAGATGGCGTTACTGAAAAGCAAGAGACGCTTATTTCGGCTTAAATCCGTTGACGGCCTTTAGCGCGCTTATCCATGGCAAGTGCAATAATAAACAATAACAAAATTAATTTACAATTTTTCACTATTTCTATTTTCTTATAAATCTGTCTACCGCTGATGATTTTTGTTGTACAAGTACTGTTCCGACGATGTTTATAATTTTTTTTATTATATTAGACCTCATTCCAATAAAAAAAAATTGATGTTGCCATTTGAAAATTTTGTAATCTTGTTACTGTAACTAAAACTGTTGTTTTTTATACGATTCTTCAACGCGTACCCCAGAATACCTTGAACCAAAATTTTATTCCGTTTCTCTTTAATTCGATATTTTTTTAAAGACTGTAAGATATGTCTATATGTTTTTTTTTCAATAAAATTTACTCTGAATGTAAAAGAAAAAAATAATTATAATCCTTTGAAGAAAAAACAAATGTTATTTCCCATTGAAATAATTGAATTGCCTCTATAAAAATGACCAAAAAGCAATCAAAATTAAATTATTTTTAACTATTAAATTTAATTATTTTAATATTTCACATTATTTTAATTAATCATTACATTCAATTAAATTATTTGAAATCTTGTCAGGTGATGTTACATCATAAAATTTTGTCCCATGAGCGCATAACGGAATCGCGCCAAAATGGCGATATTCTGCCGAAATGAGGTAACCTTCGGGATGAGAGGGTACAACCTGGTGGGCTGTCTCCGCAGCACCTGGAAAGAATGTTCATCCTAAATGGCAGGATGCCCGTAAACAGGTTGCTATTGTGTGTTGTGTGCGTAACGTTGGTTGCGTGGGCTCACTGTAGGACGTCTGCTTTTCCTCCGCGTGTCCATAAAGCATCATTGTTTATTTTGGCCGCACAGTACGGGAGTGAGGGCCCACTTTTGTTGGCCATTTTATACTCGGTTTCATACCCGTTTTGAAAACTTGTAAAAATTCTAACTTCAAGTTTCTAAAAATAAGCATAAGCAAAGAAAATCGTGATTTTTTTTATTGTCAGCCCAAATATAACATAATCCTTAAATTAAGAAAAAAAATTTCTGGCATTCATTTTTATCTCATTAATTATTATAATCATTAATATATTAATTCTCTTATATACTTTTACAGATAAATAAAATTTTATATATAAGTGTTAATAATGGTGCATTTTTTTTGAAATATTGAAATGTATGTTATTAAAAAAACTCTGCATTTTAAAGAACTCATTTCAATTTTTGAATTTTATCAGTTCTGAATTTTATCAACAATGACAAATATGCATATCGAATTAATTGTAATAATTAAATTAAATATTCACACAAAATTAAATATATATTTTTTTAATTCCTATTGAAATTTTTTAAATATAAATGTGTTTATATTTATTTAATTTTGCTGTTTTACTCAAATAATTTTTTAAATTAATTCTAGTGTCTTATTTTTATTAATTCATCCTTGATCCGGCATTTTTAAATAGTTGAACATACCGTTTTATATTTTCTTACAACTTTTTAACTAGTTTTTAATTTTTGATGAAAAAGATATCTTTGTTTTGCAACAATGCGCTTTAAAAAAAATTTCTTTGCTTTATTTTACATTTAAATTAAAATATTTATGCGACTTTTAATATTATTTTCCTCTTTAAATTCCTTCAGTTCTAGTTGCATTTCATTATTTATTTTCTAATCCTTTTTTTAACGTTTAATAAGTTTCATATTTACGAAATATATTAAACTTTAAAATGAATATGTCCTTAAACCGAAAGTAAATTCTATGTAATTAAATTCTAATTTTTAAATGTTTTCTTGTCATAATAGCAGATTCAAAGAATTTTACTCATTCCCTTTTTGGCGACCTTCCAGCTTCTTTACACAAGACAAGAAAAATTTTCTTTGCTTTATTTTATATCAAAACTAAAATATTTATCTGACTTTTAATATTATTTTCCTCTTTAAAATCCTTCAGTTCTAGTTGCATTTCATTATTTATTTTCTAATCCTTTTTTTTGACGTTTAATAAGTTTCATATTTACGAAATATATTAAATCTTAAAATGAATATGTCCTTAAAACGAAAGTAAATTCTATGTAATTAAATTCTAATTTTTAAATGTCTTTTATGAAAACTAAATGAATTTTTCTCATTTCCATTTTGGGGATATTCCAAATTCTTTACACAAGACTGTAATAAAATAATTGCAACTTATAATTTTACTAAAGACCTGTTTGTATTTAACTTTCGAGCTGTTTTTAATTTTATAAACTTAACTTTGAAATTATGAAAAACCTTTTTATTATCACAATTTTTGACGGATTTGATTTGTATAATTACTTAAATTTCTATTCCTCTGGCATATATTTTGCTTCTGAATGTCCTGACTAAATGATAAATACAATAATTAAATTAATTGGGGGAAAATATTATTCTATTTTGTATCGACTGAATCTGAAATGCCTCTCTTTAAACATTCCTGTTTTGTAACATTCGAAGAATAAAAATGATCCATTGACAAATAACCAGATTTTATCACTCCAGCTTACGCAAGGATTGATTCTGACGTCATTTCTCATAATTACGAATTCTCTGTGCTTTCTTTCTTCATACTTGTGTATAGCTAACCTATAATTAAATATGATCAGGCGCCATTTTTCGTCTTTTTCTCTCTCTCAAATAGAGCTAAGTGAATAAGGAAATGGTTTTCGTAATAATCCATTATTGGAACGATGCTTTCATTCGATAAGAGTTCCAGTTACTGTTTTGAATTCATTCATCTTTTCTGTTAACCGATCCGTTTGCAGTCTGATAAATTGAAGGAATAATTCCACTGTTATCGTAATGCCGTTCCCAAAACTTCTCTGGTAATGGTTTTTTTTTTTGGAAGACCGATCTTCATAAATAATGTGCCCTTACTTAAGTACGGCAAGAAATCAAATGTTTTTAATGGTGTAATATATATCTCTAATATGTTTTGCGACATTTGCACAAATAATGGCATAGCCTTAAACAAAATACAACTAAAGTCAGGACCTGATTATTATATTGACAAAACAGACATGTAACTAGTAGGCTCAAAACTTCACTCAAAATTTTTTCGGTATCTTTGGGATTATCTGATTTTGTGTATTCTTTCGTACGCTTATTATCATGTCAGAACATGATGTTGATTTGGGAATGAGATTTGTGGCATCATCAAAAATCCGTAGGCGAGAAATAAAAATTTTATTATCCGCACGAGCATCTCAGAAAATCAGCTTTTATTAATGATTTGCCATTGCATTTACAAAAGCTCTGATTTAAAATAAGTTAATCACTCTAGCAAATCAAACCTAGAAAAATGTTAATTTTGATCACGTGATTATATGAAACGAAATAAATAGGAAATGTGATATTTTTTTAAACAATAAAGGCGAGACAAAGCTTTTTATAATCGTTTGCAATACTAAAGTGACTCATTCATTGAAACCATTAAAAGGAATAAAAATATAACTTAACTTGCACGAGCACGTGGTGCTTGACCGTTCAAGAAATGATGTTCTGACATGATATATTGAAATATGCGTAGCAGATTTCATTTTAATTTAATTTCCAAAGGTTCCACATTTGAACATACTCGAATCAAAAACAAGTGTTGTTTAGATTTTAGAACATCATTCTTAAAATGTTTTTAATGTCTCCAAAGTATTTTGTAAAGTAAACTATTTGACTCACGAATCAAAAGACGGGTTAAATTTTGTATTAAAGCTTTGTTCGTTATAAGCGTTAAAATTTTTCCTTAACTTTTACAGTTTTGCTTCAAATATTTAAATCAAAAATATATTTTTTTACCGCGAGATACTGAAACCAACTCTCTGGACGACACGTACTCTCTTTAATTAATTTTTTTCAATTTCTGTTTGCTGTAATATGCATTATTATTAAACTTATTACTGAATTACGTAAAGATTAAATTAAAATTAATTAAAAAATACATGATTTTAAAGTTTGAAGGAAGTAAGAGGGTCCCTGAACTTATATTGCCTGAGTTCCTGTAGAGAGTTTAATCCGGCTTTTACTATACAAAACTTAACCTGGCCTTTACTGTACACAGCTTAATCTGACGTAGAGATTAAATTAAAATTAATTTTAAAAAAATTCATGATTGTAAAGTTTGGTGGAAGTTAGAAGGTCCCTGAACTTATATTGCCTGAGTTCCTGTAGAGAGTTTAATCTGGCTTTTACTATACAAAATTCAACCTGACCTTTACTGTACACAGCTTAATCTGACTTTTGTTGTGAAAACTCAGGCGTCATTCTGGTCATCTGATCACGGTTCAAAATTACAAAGACCGTCCTTAAATAGCCCTAGTGTTGCTTTACAACGGGGCGCTAATATAACTAAACTAAACTTTAATTTCATTATTAAAAGCAAGCAAAGATAGCCTCTTCTCCATATTTGTGTAATTAGCTTGAATAAAAAAATGAAGCGTCACCTGACCATGGTTCAAAATTACGAGGTCCGTCCCAAAATAGCCCTAGTGTTGCTTTACAACGGGGCGCTAATACAACTAAACTAAACTTTTATTTCATTATTGAAAGCAAGTAAAGATATCTTCTGTTTCATATTTGTGTAGTTAGCATGAATAAAAAAACTGAAGTGTCATAAAGGTTGAAGATAAATGAAATGGAAAATTACATTTTTAGTTGCACAACGATGTCATGTAACACGACTGCATTAAGATGAATCATATATATATAATAAAAGAATGGGTGTAAGGCTATGAAAGGAAAATGCTGCATGATTTGATATTACAAAGTTTTTCAAAGAAATTTTAAACACCAAGTTATGCATGCTATATTTAATTAAAAATAAACACGAGGAGTATTTGTAGTGAACCAACCGGTCGCCAAAGAGAACTTCGCCAGAAATATGCTGTATTCCTATTTTTACTTACATTCAAACCACAACGTTTCTTTTAAGAATGCAATGAAAACGAAAAATCGAAATAGATAAAAGGTATCCGAAGGTGTGTCTGGAAGCAGTAGGAAGATACCACGTCCTCCGAGGCGATCGTAATGAGGGAAAAAAATAGGTGCAGAAATGATAGCCCCCTGATCTCGGCGACCCTGGCGAGGCGTGACTCGTTTTTGCGTCGACCTCATCGACCTCCGCAAGGTTTTCTCAAGAGGTGCAACCTGCAAGATCTTCATAAACACCAAGATCAATGTCAAGACGCGAGGATAATATTTTTTTTGTTTTGTTTCGGCACAACAAACGTTACATATATGTAATGATACTTTTTTTTCTCTAACCGTGGGACATTGTGAAGACATATAATTTGTGCCTCCAGTTGCTTGGGAACAATTTCAAAGACACTTATTTGCCCGAATCATTGTGTTTAGAAGCTCAGGACTGTGAAGTAGGCGTTGTTTGGCGAATTTTCTTGGAAAAGAAGGAGTAATGGTTATGCACTCTGCGCAGCAGTGTATGTTATTCAGAAATACTTGAGCCCTTACTTGATTAAAAATCAAATATATTCAATTGTGCCTTTTATGTAAAAAATCAAATATATCAAATTATGTGTTATTTGTTAAAAATCAAATATTTTCAGTAATGTCCTATAGATTAAAAATCAAATCTATTCAGCAATGTCTTGCATGTTAAAATAGAATATATTCAGCGGTATTTTTCCGTTAGCCGAGTGCCAGGGAAAAATTGCCGTAGAAAGTTAGATGAATTCTACTTTATTTGGCGATTTTGCGCTTTAAAATCACTGTAAGAAATTTGGCAGAATTCTACGATTTGGCGGTTTTTTCCTGGCGAGAGGCTAAAGGAAATGTTTTATATGTTGAAAATCAAATATATTCAGTAATGTCTTAAATGTTAAAAATTAAATACGTTCAGTAATGTCTTATATGTTAAAAATCAAATACATTCAGTAATGTCTTAAATATTAAAAATCAAATACATTCAGTAATGTCTTATATGTTAAAAATCAAATATATTCAGTAATGTCTTATATGTTAAAAATCAAATATTTTCAGTAAAGTCTTATATGTATAACTTTCATTTTCCTTCAGTTGCAGAATATTTATTTTCAAACTCGATCTTTTTTGTTTGAATGCACTTTTTTTATAGAACAGGTTTTATTGAAATATTCTAATAATTGTAATTAAAATTTTCTTTGCTGACGGCATTCATGAAAAAGATGTTTCCAGATCAAAGTGATTCGATCTTTTTATTAGAGACCTTAATCCTAATTAAATACTCAAATTACAATTAAAGTTTGCTACATTTTGTGTAATTTTTTTTCCATTAAAATTTTTCTCTAAATATTCTTGTGAATATCCTCCAAGAATACTCTCATCTTATTCATCAATATTAAGGATTTATTAATAAAATTTTTATCAAAAGTAATTCTAAAATGATAAAATATTTATAACTTTTATATTTCAATCATAGATAAATAAATAAGAAAGTGTATACAAGTACACTATACATATATACAAGTGTAATTGTCTAGAAAAATTATAATTAGGGGTTTAAAACGAAGTTTCTCTTAAATAGTGACAAGCGTATTAATGTGACAGTTGTCATATTTACAACGCAAACAAATACATATATAGCTTGTAAGAAATTACAAGATTGAAGAAAAAAAAACTATATAAAACTAAAAGCACAGATTTTAATTTTTTTTAAATAAATGATTTTTTTAAAAAAATCTTTGAGAAATGAAATTCCTTTGAGCATAAATATCTTGGCAAAGGCCGATTTGCCATTGTCAATATCCTAAATTGGGAGACGTAGATTTCTGATTTTTGAGACTGTTTGTTGTGCATAGAAGCCAAATTTCATGTTAGTTTCCACTTTTTATTTGAAATGCATAAAAGTACCGAATTAACTTGATTTTTCAAATTAGTGATGACGCAAGCGAATTGTCTAGTTTACCTATTCTTATCTTTACGATGCATTATAACAGTTGAATAAATACATTGTTTAGGCCATTTCTGGTACCAACAATCTTGGCTCTGTGTCTATTTCCAGGACTTGTTACTCAGATAAATGTTTTTTTGCTTTCAAAAATCATTATTCCAATACCGTCTTCTTTGTTCAAAAAAATCACATGCTTCAGCTTATTCTCATGCTATATATATCTTCATTTGAAACTTCAAGTGGCCTGAACTATTTTTCATTAGCTAACAATTTATCGATCCTGACGCCTGATCCATTTTTCACTTATCTAGAAAATTTTAAAACTGACTTCTGCAATTTTATCTGTTTATGGGAATTGATCCACTGAAGTCATCATATCCAGTCAAATATTTAAGTCAGAAATCATTTTTATATTCTTGTCAGTAATTTCGTAATGTATTGACTGATAGGGATAACTAATTCGATGGATATATCATTCCCTAAATGCAAATTTTAATGGTTGGTTATTAAGTAAAACATACAATGACGGCATTCCCACTTATTATAATTGTTTATTGTTTGTATTGTTACAAGCGGGCGAGCGCCGCCAAAAGGCACCGAAGTTGGCGACGTTCAGCGGAGAGCCTGGTTTGGCGAAAGGAAAAGTCTGGTAGCCGCTGGATCCTACATGAAGCGGTGCGTTGCATCTCGTACAGAATTTTATTCTCAATAGTTAAAGGTTTTTGTAAATATATAATTTTAGTATTTTAAGAGAAAATTGTTTTGAAAACTATTAAATTGTGCGTGTAATTTTCTTCAACGAAGTGTTATTTATATACGTATATGGAGTTAAACAAAATTTTTGAGTAAATATTTTTCCAAAATAAATAGTTTTAAGGAATGATTCATTACATGAATAATCAAGGGGGATTACGAACGAATTTCTTATTGAAATTAAAATTTTCTTTTTTATTATCACGTGTAAACATGATGCCGTTTTGATTTAAGGTTTTTGAAGCTTCAGAATGCGTGGACAACAAATTGGCTATGTATCGCTTGAGAAGCATCAATTTTTCGCTTTTAAAGTTAAGGTTAAGATAGAGGGTTATCACATTTGGTAATTTATCGCCAAAAATCATTTAAAAGTAGAAATTTACTTAGTAATTCAAAAGTTAAAGTCAATGACAAAGTTGTTATATTCGTGTTATAAAATGTTCTTATTAAGTGAGAACATGATGTTGCATTGGTTTCTATTATATAGATCATGATGTTATGATAAACCTAATTTCATCCTTTTTATTTAAAGTATTTTTAAGTATCACGTTCATAGACAAATAGATATAACTCTAAACATGGATTTTTCGGATTCAGAAAGATCACAACTTTTTTTTCGGAAAGTGGATATCGTCAACTTTTTTTAATGATGAGTACAGTACTTTTTGTATGCATATTTTGTATATTAGTAACTAAATTATGAATTGTAAGAATAAATATAGATAAAATTAGAATTCAAAGGAAAGTAAGTAATGCAGTGAAAACGTGCCCTTAAAACACGAAGGAAAAATATTTTAAAGGCGATTTATTTAACTTTTCAGTTCTTTTACATATTTTGAAAATTTGTATGCTGTTAATGCAATTTTCTTCAAAGGTAGTATGTTAAAGAAAGAATGATTTGAAAATGAAAATAGAAACTGAGTTTCTAACAAACAATTTCCTTTGATAAATTTTTAAAATTTCAAATAAAATATAGTTTATAATATTCTTACCAAATATTTTTTTAAAAAAATAACGTTAACGTTCTTTTTTTGTTTGTTTACGCATTAACAAAAAATATATCTTTAATGAAGACTTTTAATAATAAAGTAGGTTGGTTCAAATAATAAATCGAATGTTTTCTCTAAAGAAAAGATAAGCAAAACAAAATCCACGTGATGCAGTATAAGAACTTGACGATCAAGAACTTTAGATGGACTATTTGAGTTGAGAAGATGATGTTTTTTTTTAAATAAAGAAGACCCTTCAGTCATATGCCCACCGATATTGTGTTGATATTTTTGTTTTTATTTTATTTTTATATCTCAATATATTTTAGAATTCGAAAGGTCAAAAACCTGTTGTCGTGACTGCATTTTAATATATTTCCTGCTTTGGATCCTTGTCCATTTCCTCGGTATTCATCCATATTTGATCAATCAATGAAAAGGTTTGCGTTTCTTTTATATATTTTAAATTCAACCGAAAGTTCAGTCTGGGTTAAAGGAATTTAATTGGCGCCACAGAAGAGCTTTCTTGACCTTATCCGGAAAGGGTCATTGTACATTCCAAAAGGATATATACAGTTGTCAACATTTTAAGTCGTGGCAAAAAAGACCTAAAAGGCATCTACCAAGAACTGTCATCTGTAGAAAAAAAATGCGATATAGGGCAAATATATTCGGTACATACAAAACATAAGTTTTTTTTCTTTTATAAATTCTATTTCCAAAATTGAGTTTGGTAAATACTGAAAATGTATACAGAATATCCACTTGAACCATACTAATTAGTAATTAAACCAATAGTCATAACATATATTTTCAGTTAGAAAAATGCTTAAAATAATGTTTAGAATTATATTTCTTGTTGTGAGAATCAAAAAATATACTGCTGAAATAAATACGAAATCTTATATAGTTTATATTTTTTATATAGTTTCCAGGTCTAGTATGTAACAGAATATTTTTAACTCTGTAACATTAAAAAAAAACCTTTTTATATTTCTGAGACTAAAACTAGCAGAGTTATGAATCATTAAATATAATTATTTTTTTCATTTAGTACATTTCAGTGAATGCCATTAATATTCGTCAACTAGCCGCCTTTGGCGACCAGTCGGTTCGCCAGTATTAATGCTCGCTAAAATTTTCTTATATTTTTTGTTGCTGTGTCTCATAACAGGTTTTTCAGCAAAATATTTTTAAACCTAACAAATTTTCATAATCATATATTCATTTATAATATTATTTTATCTGCTTTTCTTTCTATAAACCCTTTTTTCCCTTTGTTATTACTTTTTTTCCCTGTCCAGACTTTATTTTGAGCAGGCATAGATTAAATATTCATACCGACTAATAATAAAAGCAACTATTTTCTTTCTTTTTTAAACATCCCGTTATCTATGAATGAAAACCAACTGACTTCGCATATTTCTTTCTAAACAAATGATAATTTATTACTTCCTGCTATCTTACTCGGTGTGGGGGAAGGAAATGAAGATTTTTGGCGGGAAAGTAAGAAAAGTGTCATTTTAACTATTTTCCACGCAGTTTTTT
The DNA here is from genome assembly GCA_026289955.1 of Argiope argentata. Lineage (NCBI taxonomy): Eukaryota > Metazoa > Arthropoda > Arachnida > Araneae > Araneidae > Argiope > Argiope argentata. Next base: position 2,723,376 of record JAOUZG010004552.1, on the reverse strand, counting down.
AATTTTTCTCTCCATAAAAACCATCCTCGGGCCTTAACGAAAATATTTTTAAAAAATTAGCCGAATCGGTCAAGCCGTTCTCCAGTTTTGCGCTTAGCAACGCATTTCGAGTTGCATTTTTATTAATATAGATAAGCACATTCTGCTTCGTGAGACGATTTGTGATTGCCTTAAACTAATGAGAAGACGGTTTCGTAACTCGGGCAATTTTAATCGCAGAACTGTAACAATTTTTTCTCTCAAATATTAGTGCCTTATAAATATTTTATTAAGTATGTCGAATATTGACTACTAACATGAAAAAAAAATTAAGACTACATATTTTTCAAAAGTAAATTTATTTATAGTAACCAGATAAAATTGATTTTTTTGCCTTATTTATAGTGGCTCTCTGATTAGGCCTATCTAAATGGACGAACATTTTATAAAATTTTCTTATTACTTTTATTAAAGGGATTTTCTACTGAGTAATATTCAGAAATACCAATAAAGAAACTTTGGGAAAAAATATATGCAATTTCAATGCTATTAATTGATGTGGTGTCATAGTCCCTAGATTAACGTGACTGCATGTATTTTCGATTCATGTTCTTGATTATAGCTCTGCAAAACAAATACTGTATGCATGTACTGATAATCAAAGTTGTTTTAAAATTAACCGAATTCCCTTAGAATCACAGTATGGGAACAAGTCTAGTTTCCACCGTGTAACCAGCTATCTTAATACACCAAGGCCAAATTTTATGGTTTATCATGTGTAATTATAACTTTGTTTAAATGGCGAGAAAAAATACGAGATTGTTTCCATCTGCTTGTCGTACAAACTGAAATGAAAGTGAAGTATCAATGAGAGCTGTCCTACTTTTAAGAGACAGCTGAGAGACAAGGCAGGTGTCCACATGTGTGCTCTGAAGATCCATAAAACCGTTTACATTCAATGAAATAGGCTTGTCGAAGAGAACGGCTTTAGGTCAACACACTCGTTGTCTGTTGCTTTTTTTTCTGTTAACAAATAAATGAATCGGTTTCATGATATTGATTCAGATTTTGTTTGTTGACTTTACAAAATTTGAACGGAACAATCACAGTTACATGTACAGATCACAATCACTTCATGGGAAATTTTATATGATATTTATAAAAATGATTCAGTAGAAATTTTTTAATTGTGGTAAACCCTCCCTTCTGTACTCAGACAAGTTCCACGTGCAATAAATACAAGGTATCCTGTCTAATCGTGATTCAAAAACTAATTACGCAACATTTGAAATGTCAAATATTTCCAAGAGGAAAATACTCAGAATGACGTAAAGAATTATATTTTATGTTGTTTAAGCCAATAAATTGAACAGCTGAAAAAAGTTACTAGGTTTAGATTTTTATATTATTCTTCAACTTTGTTATTTATACGCAGACAAATATTCTTGTTTCATTAAACTTTTAAACAGAAAAAAATTCTACCATTCTTCTGTGACCAAAATTGAAGACTTAAGAAACTCTTATGCATCGTACGCTGTTTCACGGGTCTTTCTAGAGGCGGGGGGCATTGAATCGATTTAAATTCATCATGAACATTGATATTAAACCTCATAACTCTCTCAGTAGTATTAAAAAAAATTTAATACTATTTTAACGAAGTGAGATTTTATTGAATAATAATTATTAGATTAGAGAATCATGTAAGAATCTAAAAATCGCAGTTTCTTCTGAAATCAGACATACATTTACTAACTCAAATGATATAATTTTATGTGTCATTTCCAGCATTTTTTCTATGTCTTTCTATGCCAATTTAGAAATCAAATATTATGCATTTATTAACTCAAATAATATAAAAAAAATAAAGATTAAAATGAAATCTGCCATGCATATTTCAATGCATCGTGTCAGATCATCATTTCTTGAAAGGCCAAGCACCACGTGCTCGTGCAAGTTAAATTATATTTTTATTCGTTTTAATTGTTCCATTGAATGAGTCACTTTAGTACTGCAAACGAGCAAAAAAACTTTGTCTCGCATTGATTGTTTAAAAAAAACATCACATTTCCTATGTATTTCATTTCGTATAATCACGCGTTCAAAAAATCATTTTTCTAGGTTTCATTTGCTGTAGTCATTAACTTATTTCTTTTAAATCAGAGTTTTTGTAAATGCAATGACAACATTTACAAAAACATTAAAAGATGATTCATTGAGATGCTCTTGCAGTTAGTAAATTTTTTATTTTTCGCTACAGATTTTTATTTTATGACAATATATATATATTTTTGTCATTTTCAACAGTTTTTCAAACTATAAATCTATGCCTTTTTATGGCAATTCGGAAATCAAATATTATACATTTATTAACTGAAATAATATAAAATATAATTTACTATGTCATTTCTAACATTTTTTAAAATTATAAATCTATGCCTTTCTATGACAATTCAAAAATCAATTATTTTTACATTTATTTACTCAAATAATGTAAAATATAATTTTCTAGGTCATTTCCAACATTTTTCCAAATTATAAATCTATGCCTTTCTATGGCTATTCAGAAATTAAATATTACACATTTATTTTCTCAAATAATATAAAATACAATTCCCTTTATCATTTCCAACATTTTTCCAAATTATAAATCTATGCCTTTCTATGCCAATTCAGAAACTAAATATTGGGTCACGTTCAAGGAGGTCACTCAATATAATTAGAAAAGATAGGCTAAATTGTATTTGTCTTGAAAATTTTATGAAACGGTTGCCAATTAGAATGCTATTATATAATATCATTATTAAAATAAAAGTACAAGCGTTGCTGGGGGAAAAAAGACGTGTTCTTTCTGAGACAAATACATTGCATTTGGCAGACGTTAGCCTTCATCTGTGTGATAAGTTCTATAATGTAGCTCAAAAAGTCCACACATAACCTAAAATTTTTCCTTTCAGACACGATTCAGTGTAAATGCTTGACTTGGATGGCTTAGCAATCGCTTAATAAGTTCACATGTGCTTCAAGACTATTTGAAAACCAATATGCATTTGCAGTTCCTGGAATCTCAGCTACCAAGATTCTTTCACGTCATTCTTGCTTACAAATGGGTGGGAAAAAAATTTCCCACTGTATTGGGCCCCTCTTCATTCTTTAAACGTGCAGCATTCGTTGATAGATTGATTGTGGGGAGGGGTTCATTTCCTTGGTTACTTGGGTTTCGGAAATCTGATTCCAGTGGACTTCTTTGTTTGGGATTTTCTGTAGAGAGAATTTTACCATTCTGAAATTACTATTTTAAGCTTAATGAAGAAATAGTAAAACTTAAAGGCTTCAGTTTGAAAGTGAGCCAGATCATGAATCAGGACAACTAATCATTTTGAGGACAACTAATTCCGACAATGGCTGTAAATTCAATACATCTTACCGAAGATCTTATTTATGTATATTTATTTAAATGATTGGAAATGTTGCATTACTTTTGTTTCTTTTGTGTTCGTATCTTAATAAAAATGTTGCTCTTCTTATTTGACTTTAAAATATTTTTCTTGCATTTAATTAAAATTGCAGATTATTGATTGACAGGAAATTAAAATCAAGAAAACAATGGCACCTCGCAAGATTCTTTTGTTGGCGAACACATATTAGAATTATAGTTACAAAGGGCAAAGTAAACAAGGATTTTTAATTGGGAAAGGAAAAATTCATCAAGCAACCCTTCTACATGGGAAGAAGATTCCAAATGAATTCTCAAAAACGTTATCCGTTACTTCAAGTATTTCGAAAGTGAAATCATTTGTAAAAAATAAAGTCAGCCAATGGAATTAGTTTCAAATTCTTTAAACATATCAGTAACAATTATAAATAAAATAATAAATCAGGATTCACAACATAAAAAAACTTTAAAAAACATTATGTTGTTACTAATGGCACTTGCCATGGATAAAACCTCTGATGCATGAGTGGATTTTAGCCGAAATAAGCGTCTCTTGTTTCAAGTATTGCCAACTAGGGCCAAGAGTACGACTTTTGCTACACACTCATCACATTCGCTTGCACAGCCCCTTTTTACAAGGGGGGGGTGCACATTCACATCTCACAAAAGAGCAACCATATCCGAACCGGGACGCCCAGATCACAAGGAAGACGCGCTACCTCTTTTCCAGGACGCCGGCATCATTATGTTCATCAGTGTTTGCCGAAACAGTTGGCTGAACACCGAACGGTTTCTAGGACCTTAAATAAAAATTATTCAACAGGAAATATATTTATATACATTGCGATTCTTGTTGAAGCACAAATTTTTTAAATGACTGTAAAATAATAGGTCAATTAGGTCTATATACTATTGAGAAACTATATACAAATTTGGTTCCTTCAACGCAAATATAGTTTTAGTAAGGGGATTATGATTACTAATGGTTTCTTCTACAAGGAGAAATTAAAAATAAGAATTCACACGTTTTTTTTTAAATGTTTTCATCATATTATTAAGAGGAAGTTTTACGTCCAATATTCACAGAAGAAATTCCTTTGCTTTCTTCATCCCAATCGCCACTTTCAAAGAATGAAACTTTATCAAGGCCAGAGTCCTGGCAAAGGGGTAGCACGTCTTCCCCTAGAGCTAGGCATTCTGGTTCGGGCATGATTGTTCTTGTGTGTTCTATCTGTTAGGCGTGTGAATGTACCCCCCCCTCCTGTAAAAAGTAACTGTGCAAGCGACTGTGATGAGTGCGTACCGAAATCGTACTCTAGGCCCTAGTTGATGCTACTTCAAAACAAGAGACACTCTTTTCGGCTTAAAATTCGTTGATGCCTCATCGAAGCTGGTCCATTGAAAATGCCACTAATAAAAAAAACCAATTTAATGAAGTTAAAGTTCTAAGACATATTTTGGAAAACATCACTGCATTTCTGGAATAAAAATAAAGAGCTGCTGTAGTTGTTGTATAAATACTTTTTCAACATATTCCTACAAAGTTCCCTGACATTTCACCGATGGATTACTGTGCCTTTGGTCAACGATAAAAAGCTTCTCTGAAGGTAAAACCACTACGATTGATAGATTCTGGAAAGCAGTAAAAGAGGAATAAAAATCAATATTTTTAAAAAAATTTAGAAAAGGAAATCGCCATGCAGCGTTATATAGCACAGAATTAAGTTTATTAGATTAAATATTTAGAAAAATAGACTTAGCATTTAAAAAATTAACTTAATGGCCTTGAAATCGTTCTAAAATTGTGTAAATCCCCGTACGTAGATGGGTATTATAAGACGTATTGCTGGGAACCTCAAATTTCTAAATTTGAAACTGATGTCAGGTTCTATTTTTAGCTTCTTCATATGACATACCATGGTCTTGGTTTGTATTTCAAGTAGAAACACCTCCATTTGCCATCCTTATCCAATGGAATACTAAGATACATTCATCAATATTATCGAACCAACTGTCTGCGAAGAAGATACTAAGCTTTTATTACCTCAGCGTAAGCTACGGGTAAATTAAAGTGTCTACGGATACTGGGTAGACTGGTCTCGATTTGTCAGCGACAAGGACAGGTCATCTGGGGAAAGGGGGGTCTTCCTGAGCGAAATTCATGCACCGCCAGTTGACCGTGAATTGAGGTGACAGCACCTCAATTACTGTTTCCTGAGGGATCAACACCCACGCACTTCGACTCGGTTTGCTATAATTGTGCAATAATGACCTTTTTGTTGGTTTTATTTTTTATCAAGGATTTGAGCTCTTCCAACGGTTTCATGTCCAATAGACAGCGCTTTAGAACTAAGCCAGATATTTTCTTTCTTTCTTTTTTCTAGCTGTTCCTAATGTGATCATAAAAGAAAGGAAACTGAGTAGCAACAGTCGTGAATTTAGTCCAACTAGTGTTTAGATTGGAAGAGATTCAATTCTTTTATCCGTGATCTTTTGAGTCCAGTTATTTTTTTTATTCGAATTTTGATTAATATTTGTATTTGCTTCGATTATTAATCTGGAAATCTGAAAGACAAATGTAGAACTTTGAATATTATCATGTCAGAACATGATGTTTTCGGCGTCATCAAAAAAACCATAGACGAAAAATAAAAATTTTATTATCTGCACGAGCATCTCAAAAAATATCAGCTTTTAATAACGCTTTGCCATTGCATTTACAAAAACTATGTCTATATATATATATATATATATATATAAGTTAATGATTACAGCAAATAAAACCTTGGAAAATGTCATTTTAAGCTCGTCATTATACAAAATAAAATAAATAGAAAATGCGATATTTTTTAACAATTAATGTGAAAAGGTTTTGTTGATGTTACAAAGTTTTTTGGATCTTTTGCAATATTAAAGTGACTCATTCAATGAAACAATTAAAATTGAATAAAAATATAATTTAACTTGCACGAGCACGTGGTGCTTGGTCGTTCAATAAATTACATTCTGGCATGATACATTGAAATATGCAGAGCAGATTTCATTATTATTTTTTTATTATTATGTTCATTTTGTTGCTTTTATCTTCAAAACATTAAATTAATTTTTTTAAACCAAGGTTTGATAAAACAAGAACATTCTAAGCCAGACGTTGCAGGTTATCTGTGTCTTTGCAAAACTTACTTTTCTGATAAAATAAAGTAGCTATTTCGATGGTTACATTGAATAGCAACTAATGCTTAAAAAATCTTATAAGAAATTATCTCCTATAGTTAAAGATAAAATAATATGTTTGAAAAATTGTTATGGAATATTTTATTAATACCTTCGCAAGACAAATGAATATGTGAATGCAAATTTCATATTCTTCTAAAAGATATATTGAAACACTCTGTAGAGAAATTTCATATTTTTCTGTTTATATTCTTGCAAACTTAATTACAAGGGAGAAACATGATGTTCAAATTATGTCGTTTGATAGAATGATTAATTATTAAATGACTTAATTCCAATTTAATGACTTATAGTAATTATTATGAAATCTTCTTGGAGACAATAAATGGATTCATGCGGTTTAAATACTTGGAATTACGATTTTGAATCGAATTCAATTAGTTCTTTCTAGAAATCTCTTTTTTAGAAAAGGAATGAAATATTCAAAAAGTTATCAACTAGTCCCGTCTAAAAAATTCTAAGAAAAGAAAAAATTGCCTTGGTATTAATTGGGTACATCTTCAGGTTAAGAATAATTGATTGGTAATTGGAAAAAAAAAAGAAATAAAGTTTTATTTTTCAAAGCTGAATTACTTTCCATTCCAGTGCCTAGATTTCACAGTTGAATGTTATCGGTTGCTAATATCAGTGACTGCGTTTGACCTAAGAAATAAATAAAATGGAAACAAATGGCTTCTTGTTGAAGGATAGTAAAAATGTTGGAATAACAGATTTAAGTAAAACTTTAAGGTTTCTTACCGGTATGGCTTCACGCTAGCATTCAAATTTTTTATATTTTTTTGCATAGAAAAAGATTAAATATTAAGTTTAATCACAAATAAAGATAAGAGCTAGTTATATTATTTTTATTTCTACAGTCGTTTAGTGATACAAAGACATATGCTGGATTCTAAATGGACTTTTTTATTTCATTTTTTTCCATCTGTAGACTTAATAAAATACATTTTAAAACATTTTTATCAAGCGTTTTTTGATTTCTTAATTAATAAATACTATTTAGAAATTTTCGCTGGAATATTTTTTTATAAGTTGACATTGATTTCAAGAAATTATTTTGAATGGAAACAAATAAATAATAACATTTATGTTTGACAAGAACATGCAATGAGAAATATCGATATTAAAAAAAATAATGGTAAATTCTTCATTGAATTTCCGACTATCATAACACAAAATATTTCTTTGTGTACAGATAGTAAAAAGTCAACAAAGCTAATAATATTTTGTTTCTTGTTAAGTTTTTAAGTGTCTTAAGTAAGTAATTAATATGAGATACTTAAAAATCGTTAATAGAAATAGATATAAAGTGGGAAAAAATAAAATAAAGTGTTTTATTGGCTGAAATGTGATTACAATATAATATGTTTATTTGGAGAACAAACAAATATTAGATTCAAGTAGTGATCTATAGATGATAAACAAAAATTATAGAATACTAATTTTTTTAAAAAAAATTGTTAATGTATTGTTCGTAGAATTACTAATTTAATCTATGATGCGTACTTTTCTACGCTGAGATCTGTAAGAAAGTTCTCGTTGCACAATGCTTGACCAAATTCTGAAGTTTTAATTTCAAGGATGTTTATAGTGTTAGTTTTATCTTGACCAATGTTTGAACCTGAAAATCTTCGTCTAATTTTTCTTGAAATCATTTTTTTTCTTGTATGCTTCAAGAGAGTTTTGCAAAGTGAGAAATATAGTATGTTTGCCATTTACCAGTATTCCATATTTATCATCTACTGACATTCGTTGAAAGAGATCAGAAACATGGATTTTGCAATCGGAAAATATTGATTATGTACAAAAATAAATCTTTAACAAATGTGCCCTATTAGTCCACATAAATATCATACACCTAGATATAAATATTATTTGAAAATTATTAAAAACAAATGGCTTACGGAAATTTATATTTTCCAAAAAATTAAAAAGTGGCTATTTTAAATACATGTTGATTGGCTGTAAGCATAGGCAAAACTAAGTTAATAGAGACCAGAAAAAGGAAATTTTTACTTCTTGTTTCCAGTAACTAAGAATCAACCAACATTTTCAATATCTGTATTATTTATTTTTTGTGAAAGTAAGATAAAAAAATTTAAGAATGGAATAGAGGCACGAAAAAGGAAAATTTTCGCCTTATTTCCTGTTACAAAGAATCAGCCAACCTTTCCCATATCTGCATTTTTTTTTGTATGTGTGAAAGTACGATAAAAAAAAATTATTTAAGAATGTGAGCTTTTTGTGCAAAGCATTATATTATTCCTTGGATGTTCTTTTATTGAAACATTTCTGAAAAATCTTTTATATAAAATTGCTGAGATTAAAATATTTAACTATATTAAATTAATATTTATATTATTTAAATTAATTTCATTTTTAAGAACTTAAAAAAATATTTAAATTAAATAATAATTTTGAATTATGACTTGAAATCAAAATCTGTGTTCTTATGGTTAAACCTAGCATTTCTTAGTTTGAATTTTTCCCAAACATTTCAGAAATACAAATACATAATTTAAACTGTATATCGTTGTATTTATTATTTATTAATATTAATTAAAATCGTTTTAATTTTATGAAGAATTTAAAAATATAGACATTATATACACGATATTACCGTTATGATTCGTCACTGAGCTTTTGTGCTGTGTATTGTTTATAATCTTGTAAATTCAGCAAACATTTATGAATTATATCTTGTTAAAAAGCAATATCAACAATACTGTTTTTTTATTTTTGAATTTCCGAAATTCGGAAATATTTAAAGCTTGTTCTTGCACATCCGTTAAAAAGAACTATTCTCCATTTTTAATCTTTTTATTAAATAATCTATTAATATATTTAATTTAGTTAAAAGCTGAAAAAATATTTTTATTAATTCAGTGGATATTCAGATACAATTGTATATTTCCCAACCAAATTTTGACAGATGAAAAAATTTAACTTTGTAATTGTTATATACTTTTACTGGATGTATTTATATATAAAAAAGTAGAAATGTTTTGTTAATTAAAAATTTTTTCTATTTCTATAAATTCATAAAAGTTATTGATGAAATGTTATTTATCATTAAAAATATAAAATGTTAAATTATCGTAATTCATTTACTGAAATAAAATAAAAATGATTTTTTTCTAATGAAATTTGTATAAATTTTTGTAAACAAATTCTTTTATGAATTTATTTGTTTAATTTGATAAAGATTTCAGTATTTAGAGTATTTTGTTCATTTATTTAAAACCAACTAAAAATTCTAAACTCCTTCTTATAAATAGAATTTCCATTTATATTAATGTTTACAAATCTGATGCTGCCTAATTGATTTTATAAATATTCCTTTAGCATAAACTTTTCTTTCAAAATAACTAATTTTCTTTTACAATACAATAAACAAAGACAAAAAGCGTAAAATTTTCTGTCAAAATAATCAATTTTTATTTTTAATATAAACATAGATAGATTAATTTAAAAAAAATTTAATCTAAGATAAATAGTAATAATTTCAGTAATAAAAAATATGACCAATCGTACACTTAAATGCGAATATTAAAAAATGTTCTTTGTTCTTTTAGAAGCAGGTGTGATATTCGTCTGCGATATATCTGTTTAGAAATTATCCGTCGTTTATTATTTCTGTTTTCGCAGGAAAAATCTGATCGTTACCTTTCTATTGATGTCTGTGATGATGGAATCCTTTTAACTATTTGCAATCGCTTCCTTTTCCTTTGCCATTGATTGATGAGCCTGTTGTTTGCGGCTGCATTTTGTAGGAGTCCATTTCCTGCAAGTATCGATTATTTTTATGAGGCGGAAATTCAGACAGTATCAATGATATGCATCGGTACACCTCATGTCAGCTGCTGTTGTGGTTTCCCGCCTTTGTGAATAGCGAACGCGTTCCGGATAGTTCACAACAGTTCTCATCGATCGGTTCAGAGTTTTTTTCCGTTGCATTTGATTTTCCGTTGTTGAACTCTTATCTGTAGGCTAATGTGTTTTCAATACCGTATACCAAAGTTAATGATCTGTATCTTAATCATTAATTTGCCGTAAATTCGTTAATCACACCAATGAATGAATTCACTTCATTTGTTGAAACAAAAAAGTGTAATAGAAATCGATATATCTAACTTCATTACATTTGAAATTTCTATATATAGAACCTTTTTAAGAAATTTTTATTTTATTTTATTTATTTTAATATTTTCAATAGAAGAATAGTTTTTGTATTTCGGATAAAATTTCAGTACGTTAAATAAATAAAATTAGATATATACTTATTGCAGACAGGGCCTGACTTAGGCAGGGGCATACGGGGCAGCTGCCCATGGCCCCCACATAAGTGGGGCCCCCAAATCGAATAGAAATTTTATTTTAAGTTCCTTTCTTTAATGAATGTTTGTTATTACTAAAGTAGTAAAGAAGAGGGGGCTCCAACTTGGCTACTTCGGGCCCTGATTGCAGGCTGAAGATGGTTGTTGAGTTCTTTTGGTATTTTCAATTATAATTTAAGAAAAAAAAATATTTTACTGGTTTTTGCTAAAATTCTCGGAAAACCGAAAGTAGTTTGTGAAAAAGCAATAAACTTTTTCCATTGAGTCTTATGTTACTCTTAGCTATCACTAAAAATTTTCAATCATTCGAACAACTTTTGAAAACCTTTATCTATATAGTTAAAAAAAAAAACAAATCTTCTTATTAATTCGTCTTTTTTAAATCTTGTTTAAGCCTAAAAAAATTAATTCTAAGCAATCATTTTTATTGCAAAAATAAAAGAAACTCTACAGTATACATTTACGTATATTGACATTCTTATGTATCGAATCCCTTCTCCTTTGAAATCTTCAAGTTTTCGATATATACTGTATGTTATCCGATAACTTTTATTTTTCATCTTGAATCCAATTTAAATTAAGTATTGGACTTAAAGTCTAAAGGTGAATTGCATGTCGTCAAATTTCTTTTTTCGAATGAATTGGCTTAGGGAAGAATTTATAAACAGAAACATTTCTAGCATCGTATAACAAGCAAACTATAGAAATTCCACATCATGAAAGTAATGACAACAAAAATGGCTCAATAAAGTTTTGAAAAGATGTTGAACCCTCAAGATTGTGCAAAATATTGTAAGAACGCTTAAGATGCAATCTCGATTATTTAAATAATTTTCGCCAAAAAATTGATTGAAATACAAAATAATTTTTTACGTCCCAAAGGTATTAAAAAATGAAGTTGTCTAGAGATGGATATTTATTAAATATTATTCCCTTTATGTGATTCGTTTATAAATTCTATTTTGCTATTTAAAGAATTCGATTATTATTTTTAACGATGCTTTTGAAACCCTAATTTTTTGAAGAAACATCTTATATTTAAAGATAAAATGAAACTTGTTTAAATACAGGGTGTCACAAAGTGTAATTTATGAATTTTAAGGGTAGTTCAAGTTTATAAAAACGAATCATATTTGCAGTAACACACAGCATAGATTTAATAGATTACGGTTTAAGCACGGTTTAATACATTGCAAATTTCTGATACTAAAGCAACATGTATAAGTATCAAATGTACAAAATGTAATAATCGTTGTACAATGAATCCTTTGAACACTTACACTAAATGCTTAACGTTAATATTACATCTAAATTGCCATTCTATCTATAATGCTGTGTACGATACGCCATTTTGTTCATACAACTATATTGTAATACTGAACTGAGTTTATTGTACTAAAACTATGCCACAAATTTTATTTGATTTTGGCTTTTACCCACGACTTTGTATGCATAGAAAAGCACACAATTAACCTAAAAACAGTTTTTTTACATTGCCTACCTGAAAGAAAGCTCCTCAAATCAAATCCGTATTTCTTATAAATCAAATCAAGTCAAGTCTATTTTATTTATCAATGGAGATTGAGATAGGTACAAAAGTATTATACACATGTTTTTTAAACTCATAATTAAAATGAAAATTCAGTTGTCAACAATTACAACACACTACACACACGTGAATTTTCAACGCCAATTGGGGCAAAGCAAACAAATGCGTGAGTTTTCTACGCCAGTTAGAGTAACGCAAAACAGATTAGAAATATTTAATTTCCTTTATTCCATTTTATTTGAATTCAAAAGTACTTCAAAATGAATCTGAAATATCATTTAATCAACAATACTAAATTTCAAATGCATCAAACACTAAGAAAATAAACAGAATCGTTTGAAATAATCGGTCGAAAGTATGCCAAGTCTAACCTCATTAGCGTGAAGAAAAAACAAACTGAAAAAAACAATTTAGCGCTGTGGGAATAAAGATTTTTGGTGGAAAAGTAAGAAAAGTGTTGTTTTGACTATTTATCTCGCAATTTTTCCGCCCCCCTGATAAGAACCTTCCTCGTGTCTTAACAAAAATATTTAATTAAATTAGCCGAATTGGTCGAGCCGTTCTCAAGTTCTAGCAATTCTTGCAACACATGTGGCGATACATTTTTAATTATATAGCTATTTAAGACCACATTATATAATTTCTTTTTCATTTTTTTCTTTTCATCTTTAGTTATTTTGAAAAATTAGCAATCTGAATTTTTTTTTCTATTTGGAGCTTGTCAATATTCATAAACTATATTAATAAAAATGGCACTCTAAATGCGTTGCTAAGCTCAAAACTAGAAAACGGCTCGACCGATTCGGCTAATTTTTATTTTAATATTTTCGTTAAGACACGAGGATGGTTCTTATGGAGAGAAAAAATGAAAAAACTGCGAGGAAAATAGTTAAAACGACACTTTTCTTACTTTCCCGTCAAAAATCTTCATTTCCTTCCCCCACACCGAGTAAGATAGCAGGAAGTAATAAATTATCATTTGTTTAGAAAGAAATACGCGAAGTCAGTTGGTTTTCATTCATAGATAACGGGATGTTTAAAAAAAAGAAAATAGTTGCTTTTATTATTAGTCTTTATGGATATTTAATCTATGCCTGCACAAAATAAAGTCATAACAAAGTAATAAATAAAGAAAAAAAAGAATAAAAGAGGGCAAAAAGGGTTTGTAGAAAGAAAAGTAGTGAAGAAAAAAAGAATAGAAAAATAAAGAAAAGAAGGGTGTGTGTGTGACCATTATTTCCTCTGTGGCGGCATTTTCCCAGCTGTTTTTAAACTTTCGCATCTCTTGAAAACAACTGTGTCTTCATTTGTTTAGTGTGTTTACATTTATGAAAATTTGAATCTCATTATTCTATTAAAACGTAGAATTTTAGACCTTTCCCTCCACCATTTAAGTAAAATATCAATTCTGGGACAATCATTGCTCGGATAGAAAGAGAAAGATGAGTAGTACAATGAACAGAACATCTGAAGAAAATTATACTAAATAATACTATAAATGAATTATTTGATTATCAAAATTGTTTGGTTTAAATATATTTTGTTGAAAAACCTATTATGAGACACAGCTACATAAAATATTATATGAAAATTTTAGCGAGCATTAATACTCGCGAACCGACTGATCGCCAAAGGCGGCTAGTGAACAATATATTTCTAAGAGTCTGACATCATTCCAAAGAAAACAATTAATGTGGGATGCAACCACAGGTTCCTTGAAAACGGAAAGGAAAAAAAGTTTTGTCGCCATTCAACTATCATTCGAGGAATGAACAGGCTTTAAGTGGGATAAAAATCTCTAGTTTTTCAGCTTCGTTTCGAAGAAATATAATTATTTATTGGCAGTATTAATAAATATATGCTTTCTCAAAATTATTTCTTTAATATATTTGAAATAAATTCTGAATTCTCAGAGTTAATGAAAACATTGATATTCTGTCCGTGCATGTTTTGTTAGTAATCTATACAATCTGGAAAGGAAATTAATAATTTAATTGATTGCTTATGTTTTTGTTTTAGTGATTGTGAAATTTATAGAAAATATAAGAAAGGAACTTAATTTTTTAAATAAAAAATTATAATACCTATTATAAAAGCCAAAACAATTTTTTTTTTTGAAAAAAAAAAGCAAAAGCAAAAATTGGATGGAAATATGTCTTATAAAAACAACTGAATTGTTGACTTAAGGATATTAAGTAATACCATAAGTTTTGCCTCTAGACTTCAGGTTTTTGATTGTGATCAGATCAAGAAAAACATCTGACTGTTAAAAAAATCTTGAAAATAAACTAATACACCTTTGGCATGAATGGAAAACTAGCGTACGTACAAATAGCGTTTTCAAATAGCATTCTATTCAGCGTACAAACGCTTGTCGTAATTAACTATTCAAACTAAAGGAAAATATAGTTAAAAGTACGAATGGTTTCCAAGGAGAATTGTACAATTCACACACAATAAAACCTGTTCAATCAAATGAAATAACCTTGTGATTGTTCCGATATGTATTTTTTTATTCTTTCATTGCTTTGGCAATTAATTTTGTTCGAAATGGTACTAGTCATTTAAAAAAACCTTTCAAGGCAATCAATGTATTCATTCTATACTTAACATCAAGAGCTTAGTTTAAAAAATAGATAATTGAAAAAAAAATCGTTTGCGTGATTTGTTATTTAAAATAATAAAGCATGTTATCTTATAGTCGTCATTTTTTTTATTACAGATTCATTCTGATTTGTTTGTATTGAGAAGTGTATTCTGTATTGTCTGATTTGTATTGAGAAGTGTATTCTGAAGACTGAAGATATTTGTATAAATTTTATTGGTGTTAAAATTTTTGCTTTTTATCAGATTTTATCATTTTTATGTTTTCAAGTATTCAAAATTCAGGTATTGGTGGGAAAATCTGGCATCTGATTGCTTATAAAACATGCGGAAAAAGAACAGACGATTCTTCATAACATTAAATAGATTTTTAAAAAGACAATTTTATTTTCTTTTTGAAAAGTCATCGTTTCTATAGCGAAAATTCTTAATAAATGTTTCGAAATATTTCCACATATTTGCTTATTTTAGTTTTTGTTTAAACTGAGTTAATTAAATTGGTGCTTCTGTTAAAAAAATTAGAATAAAAGCATTTGATTTGAAACATGCAATTTTAAATCAAAATTAGTTTATAAAAACTACAACTAAGTCATTTTGAATAACCTTAAAATTATTCTTCCTGAATCAAGTCTTAATTTTTCCAAGTTCAACACCACTTCACCATCGGTAACATGTTCTCTGTTCTAGTGAGCATCAGGTCCTCGAGTTGTGAGATATTTTCGGTAAAAGTGGACATAGAACTTTAGAGCTCCAAAGCTATAGGTATTCTGGTATCAAATCCCTTTGTCCATTTTTGTTGCCAGAAGATTAATCAACGCAATTTTTGTGAATTAATCGAATCATATAAAATTATCATTAAAATTCTTTAAAAACCATGCTTAAAATTTCCTATATTCTAAATATTCTAAGCATGAAGGGAATTAAACATTTTAAAGAATAAAACTTCATTTATCTTTATCTTTTGCTGTATGTCATTTTTTATTTTATATTTCAAATCTATTGGCGCCGTTTGGCGACTGCCGACACACCACACCTGCGGGAAAGATGCCAAATGCAATTAGCTTCGTCTATTTTCAAATTAGAAAACCGTTGAGATGATTCTGATTAAAAGCGCTACGGTTCAAAAATATATGCATCTTTTTGTTTCTAGATCAGCATGTTTTTACGATGACATCATCCTTGTGGTTTAACCTTCGGGCTCAGAATTGGCGTTTATTAGTTCTGTGTTTTATTCAACCTGTGAGTTTTGATTTTCTTTAGCTTTCGGGTGCGGATTAGAGCAACTCTATTTGTAGAAGATGTTTGATCGCCTGCATTTGATATGTCCTTGGCCTTTTCTTTGAGATAGGTCACTCGTAGAAGACATGTTTTCTTTTCGGCCATAAAATATAATCGGTCATGTCTATAGAAAGTATGTTTAATTTGCATTCAGCGTATGAAATATTGCTGTCGTCTGGTTTGGATTATTTGACGCAATAGTTAATAGATTAATCTTTTTATCATATTGAAAACCCTTAATACCAGCGAGTTGCTTCATTCAATATTTGGCAATACATTTTTTACTCCATGACCCGAATGTTTTTTTTTTTTACTTCTTTCAAAAAAAAATGAATAGTGATAGACATAAATTGATTCCATTTCTTGCATTTTTATTCTGGAAGAATGTCGAACACTTCGTGGAATTGATTTTTTAAAAATTTTCTTTACTATTTGCTTTTGTTGAATTTTTATTTTCTGAATTACAATTCGTTTACTGAGAATTACAACAATTGTCACTATCGATAGCGTTAAGTTGCCGCATTTATTAAATATGTGTGATGTTTGTAATAGGAATGATTGAAAACGACTATCATGAAGACTTTCGAAGGCATAAACTATATTTTGTTTTCATTGTCTCTAAAACCAGTTTTAATTAAATTTTATTAATTAAATTGTGGTGTTTTTTTTCTTACATGAAATATAAAAGTAGAAATTGTTATAATCGTTAGAAAAACTCCTACTCGAAATTTTGGTTCGTTTCTACGTTTCAAACTTTCTTAAATTCTATAAACGCATATTGCCTTTCTGTGAACCTTAAGAACGCTTGGAACTAGACGGGTAAAAGTTTGTATATAACTTATAAACCAAATTAAATTTTGAAAAAAATTGTTATCAAATTTTGAATATTGCCTGTCTATGAATCTGAAGAACGCTTTGAACTAGACGAGTAAAAGTCAGTATATAACTTTTAAACCAAATAAAATTTTGATAAAA
>JAOUZG010004552.1:2681785-2693503 GCA_026289955.1 Argiope argentata | reverse complement strand
TAGTGTGGAAAGTATAGTTTGCAGTCCTCTGGAAAATGCTTCATTTCATTTTTTGTTAACTGGATCCTACAGAAAAAAATTAAAGGAATAATGACTTGTGTAGGTCAAAAATAATATTATCTTTCAGAACGAAAAATAAAACTTTAAAAAAATGTGTTAAATTTGATATTTAGTTTTGTATAATCGTTTGCTCATTTGTTTATTGTTTGCACAAATCCGTAAGAGTAAATTTTTCATTAACTGTCAACTGTGAAAGCTTGGTGACATGAAACTCAAAATTGGAAATTCTGCTTTCAAATGCAGGTTCAAAGCGAAACATGAAATGTCGGAATTGAACCAAAATTACCCATTAATCTATTCTATTCAACATTTTAATAAACTGATGGATATGATTGGGATAGCGTGGAATCAAGTATTTGAATATTTTATTTGACGAAAAAAAAAGACATCGGCGCATTCTAAAAAATTAAATTTACTAAGTATTGTAATTTTTTTAAAAAATTGTTCTTGGAAAAAAACAACAGTGTTCAATTTTCTTTATTTTGCTTTATTTTAATGCAAAAGTGCTTCAAATTGAATCCAAAAAAAATCGATTTATTAACAACATTTAATTTTAAATGCATCAAATGTTTTTTTAAAAAAAGAATCTTTTGGAAATAATCGGTCGAAAACGCGACTTATTTAAGGTAGGGAAATGGAGATTTTTGGCTGGAAAGTCAGTTTTTAAAAAATAAAAAATTAATCACTCAATTAACCGGCGGGATTTTTGCGGGTAAGTAAGAAAAGTGTCGTTTTTATTATTTTCTTCACAATTTTTCCATTTTTTCTCTAAAAGAACCTTCATCCTGTTTTAACGAAAATATTCTTCAAAAAATTAGCCTAATTGGTCGAGTCATTCTCAAGTTTTGCGCTTAATCAATATAATTTGGGGATTCGTTTTTATTTATATAGATGAATATTTTTGATAAAAGTTACTCTTTTAGCATAAGGCTCTTTAAAACTGTTTTTCTTTTTTATAGACTTGCAAACAATAATGTATCTTTATCAAATGCATAACAAAAATATTTCCCTAAATATATTTTGGTATCTCTTTTAATGGAGCATATAACCATTATGTTACTTAAAATATTTTCGAAGTTATCGGTTTTGCTATTCCTCCATTATATTTCCAGTTAAATGTATTTGCATCGATGATGTAATCCTCTTCTTTATCATTCAGTAACTACTCAAAAATTGCCGTCAGAATGAATTATAATGCGCTGATCGAAATCTGGAAGTACTTGTTTTGCCTGGGTCTTTAAAACCTTTTACTATTTAGACGCATATTATTATAGCATGCATGGGAAAAGAAGAAAAAGATGTTATCCTAGCGTGATCGGAATAAAACATAATTCTTCCTTGCAATTACTGCGAAAGAATGGATTTTAATCCCTGAAAACATGCGAGAATGTTTTTGGCATTTTGAAAAGGCCCTTGGAAGAAAAGTGATTCGTTTTAAATACGGAACTGGTTTGGAAAAATAAGAAAAATAGTGAGGCAATTCTTAGAACACACAGGACCCCCTGGAAAGTTTTTTAATCTAAGCAGTCTTTTCATTAACCTACTCCCAAAGAAAATTATGAAAGAAAAGTATCAATAAAATTTATTTTATAGTATTATTTGGCCGTTGGAAGAATATCGTTGTTTTGTTGCTACTAATGGCATTTGCCATCGACAAGCCCAGCTGATACATCAGCAGATTTTAAGCCGAAGGTATGCGTCCCTTGTTTTAAGTAGTGCCAACTAGGGCCATTTAGCAACACACTCACCAAATTTACTTGTACAGCCCCTTTTTACAGGGGGGAGGGGCACATTAACACATTTCACAGATAAAACATAGAAGAACAACCATTCCCTAACCGGGACTCGAATCCGAGACACCCAGATCACGAGAAAAACGCGCTAGAATAACTGCGAAGGACGCAGTAAACAACATGCCAACAACTTAAAGCTTTTGACAAAAAAAATACAGGCTAAAAATTTATAGTTCCGCTTTAGCAAATTAGATACAGACTGCTAGATTACATTTTATGAGCCTCCCCTCCTCATTTCTATGCATTATATACCTTTCTAGCTGCACCATGTTTATTAAGTACCAATTCTAAATGAACCCACGGAAATAAATGTGATGGAAGTTAGAATGAATTTTATAATCAAACGTCCACTATATACTGAATGCCACTATTCCAGTTGAATCATTTTCATTGGACTACAAGCCTTTACCGAAATGAATGTTTTAGTTTTATTTTATACTGACAGTAATTTTCTTGGAAGGGTGTATAAAAGTTTATATTTAAAATGGTACCAGTCGCGTTCATGCCGCAGAAGAAATAATTTTGGAGATACCGTTTGAAATTTGAAATAGCTATCTAGTTTTACTAGAAATGATAGAATGATTTTTTTTGTTGACAATTAATGCATTTTTGAGATTTCATGCCATATAAAGAAGAAGCATAAACAACATTTACTCTATTTTTTATTTATTTATTTTGCTTTAGATATGATTATTGCACTATAACTGTAACCCTCAAGCAAGTACAAACAATATATTTTCAAAGTTTTCTCTCAATCGGTTGAATGCGCATAAAATCTGAACAAATATTCATTTTTTATATATTAAATATAATAATTGTACTATACCTATAACCTTCGTGCAAGTGCAAACAATAAATATGCAAAATTTTGTTGCAATCGGATGAACGGCACGGGAGTGCATAAAATATGAATATTTATTTTGATATGATATAGTACATATATTGGGTTGGGGAATAAGTTTCTTGGCGTTTTTACCGAACTTTTATTTAAACAAAAAACAATAATTATATCAATAAGTTAATCAATTATATATTCGCCGTTGATGTTTACAACCTCTTCCTTTTTCTCTACCCATTTGATGATGCCGTTTCGCCAAAATTCGCCTGGTCTGGTGTCAAAGAAGTTATTGAGCTAGGTTTTAAGGACCTCTTTGTTATCGAAGGTAACGCCCTTTATATGGTTTGACAGGGATCGGAAAAATGGTAATCGGCCGGTGCAAGGTTCGGAGAATACGGCGGAGGCAGCAGAACCTCCCATTCGAGCTCTTGAAGTGCGGCTTTGACGACACGTGCAATATGGGGTCGTGAAGGAGTATGGTGTGACCCTGTCGATCATGTCTTTTCAGTTGAACAGCCTCATTTAGGCGGTGTAGCTGGGCAATGTAGAGCTCCTTGTTGACCGCGGCATTCTTTTCGAGCATTTCGCAGTGCACCGTGACATCCAAGTCCCACCAAACACATATCATGATCTTCTTTGGATGAAGGTCCGGATTGACCTTCATCCAGGAGGCTTTGGCGTATCTCCTGGAGCCAGCCACTCCTTTCTCTGCTTCATATTGATGACACTTTCTCCACACACGTCGCAAATGTCCCGGGCTGCTTCAGCAGCTTTCTGACCTCGATGAAAAGCAAAGAAGAGCAGGTGTCGAAAATGTTGATTTTTGCCTCTTGGGTATTCCATTTCTAAGCATCAAAACTAAAAAAAAAATTAAATAATTCAAAAATACAATAAACATGGTTTTGTGGAGCAGAAAGGGTTCTATCGAATGAATAGTTATCCTTAAAATAAAAGAAATATAAAAACGCTATGAACTTATTCCCCAACTCAATACTTATGTCGCATTCATTAGACTGTTCTGATTATTAGCTTTTTAATAACAATTACCAGTGAAATTTTACTTCACATGTTGTTGTTACTTATGGCACTTTACAAGCCCACTGACAGAGCTGTCAGCGGTTTAAGCCGAATGAAGTTTATCCTTTGGCATTGTGTAGAATGCGTAGGCGTCGTGTACTAGAACGCTTAAATTTCAAACCTGCAGGTAATGTATACAGAGCTTTGAGTCTCATGGGAGAAGGTGGAGAGAGGGGTAGTATTCTAAGACGAAATGGAATGCACATACCGGCTGATATGAAAGGAAAAGGAATAGAATTTCGCCCCAGGGTATCATGTGAATTTCATTCTCATTTGTGCCGGTGTCCAGTGAAATGTATTATTGAAATTCGGAATAATGTAAAGATTTTTTTAATCGGATATTTGTGTTAGGATTTTAACTCTCAGCGTAACTGTGAACTTTCAAGTATGCCCCTGAGCAGAATAAACATTCGTATCGGCCATTTACCTTGGAAATTCCACACGAAAATGAATCGTCAGCCATTACAAACGGGACTTCTTAATAGCAGGGTGTGAGTTGAATATGTTGTTGTCGTTTCTTATGTCCCTTGGCATGGACAAGGCCCTCTCAAATTTCATTTACTTTTTTTATTTTTGAGATGGCGCTTTTACAGAACAGAACGCCGTCTCATACCCCCGTATCTGTGACCATTCTGGTCACTGCACAGTTTGGTGGGCATGTTACGGGAAATTTATTGTAGTGTCAAAATATTTACAGTAAGAAAAAAACAAAACTATTTACAGAATTTACTCACATACAAGATATGATAATGAGATGAACCGTTTACAAAGTTTTTCAACTTTGAAAAATAATTTGAAACAATTTTAGGCTGAAATACAAAATGCGCAGTTGTTACTTATGGCACTTGCCCTGGACAAGCCCCTTGCTGATACAGCGGCATATTTAAGCCGGAAGGAGCCTTCTCTTGTTTTTGAAATAGCGCCAACCAGGGCCAAGAGTACGACTTGGCTACACACTCATCTTATTCGCTTGCACAGCCCCTTTTTACCGGGGAGCACATTCACACATCTCACAGATAACACACAGAAGAACAGCCATGCCCGGACCGGCGCTTGAACCCGGGACTCCCAGAACACGAGGAAGACGCGCTACCTCTGTGCCAGAAAGACGTCGGAACCGATTACGAATTTAGGAATCATAAATGTCCTGACTGCGCGCAATTCTTTAAGATTTTCTCGTGTAAAGAAGATATTATGAAATATAGTTAAAAAGATAATGCTATCAAAAGCTTTTCTTATGAAATTTGCCTATTTAATTGCCAATAACTCTTTCATTAACTTATTGACAGATGATAGAATTCTGATTGGGGCTTTCAAAATTCATTGTAGAAATTATGAATCACTCTAATATAAAAGAATTAAATAATAATAATAAAAAAAATAACATTAATTGTTTAAAATAAATTCGGAAGTGAAAGAGTCGATCCCCCAGTAACAAATACTATCCTGATTCCGTTAATTTTTATATCATTCGAGAAATCATAGTGTTTCGATACATCAATAATGGTCACATGCTATTTTTTTTTCTCCGTCATTTTCCGTTGCACTGGTAATAAGGTCCCGACTTCGAGGCTGAAAAGAACCTGGTTCGAAACCTGAGTCCACTGAAGAACTATCGCATTAGCGGGTTTGATGGTTGTTTATCCGTTGAGACTCCCCCCCCTTCCCCCTTCTGCTAATCAGCTAATGAGCTTTGGAAGTTTGAAGGTTGGCATCACATGTTTCGTATTGTTATACTATGGTATTACGGCGGCTCAAAATTAAGAGATCCGTTGAAAATTATCTTTGGTGTTGTTTCAAAATGAGACTTTAAAAAACTAAAATCCGAGTCGAACCAATCCTCCAATTTCTAAAAATATCGCTCAATAAAACCTTGATGTAATCAAACAATGTTAGCAATTGAACTGATTTTGCCAAATAAATTCACTGCCATGCATTTATAGCTAATTTATGAAACTGCTGCTTGTTTGTTGCGTAAATATAATTTTAAATAATATTTTAATAAGAGATAAGAACAATTCATCTGAGGTGATATTGGCATTATTAAATTAATGCTGTTACTATCAAAGTCGAACAGATAGTCTCTGCAGGCGGCTAGGACTTTCAAAAGCACAATTTTCTATTTTTAAATACAATCTACTTGAATACTAAATACTGCAAGAAAATAAAATAGAATTGACTCTTCAGCTCTAAAACAATTATTATCATGTCAGAATATGATGTTGTTTTGGGGTTAAGGTTTTTTGCCGTCAACAAAACTACGTTGGCGAAAAATAAATTTTTATTTCCTGAACGAGCATCTAAAAAAATCAACTTTTATTAACGCGTTGCAATTGCCGTTACAAAAGTTATGATTTTTTTTAAAAAAAGTTAATTACTGCCATAAATAAAGCCTAGAAAAATGTCATTTTGAGTGCGTGATTATGTGAAATGAAATAAATAGGAAAAGGGATATTTTTTTAAACATTAAATGCGAGACAAAGTTTTTTAATCGTTTGCAATACTAGAGTGACTCATTCAACGAAACCATTAAAATGAATAAAAATATAATTTTACTTGCACGAGCACGTGGTGCTTGGCCGTTTAAAAAATGATGTTCTGACATGATACATTGAAATATGCACAGCAGATTTCATTTTAATCTTTTTTAAATTGATTTTATCAGTGAAAGTTGCATTTTATATGAAATCTCGCCAATTTTCATCGGACTAATAGGGAGTTTTGTGTTCCAGGTCGTGGTTTAGGCAGTCTGACCGGAGGAGCCCTTATTTCGAGCTATTCGCAAAGAGTTGTGTTTTGTGGCATCGCCGTCTTTTCGGCTGTCCTGGCCTTTCTCTACCTCACCCTGTACCACGTGGGATTGCGACAGCGGCAGAAAGGATCCTACCCAGGTAAGTACAAACACAACATTATGTTGTGTTGTTGTTACTTATGGCACTTTTTCCTCTTATGGCAAGTCCTCTGACAGGCCTGTCAGCGACTTAAACCAATTGAGTGTCTCTCGTTATTCTGTAACGCCAACTAGGGCCAAGCGTATGACTTAGCTACGCACAACGTCATAATTAAGCGTCAGTTTTCATAAGGCGGACTTCATTCATTCATTCATTCATAGATCGTAATTTAGAACTGGAACAGAGAACAATCACCTCTGACCCAGGACCCTCAGTGGTTTTACTCTCGACATGGAGAACTTTGTGACCACGACAGATTTAACGAGCTCCACCCACAAAACACTCGGTGAATCTTCGGCCGGCTAGGGCCGAACTTGCAATCTAAGGAATGCGAGTCCAACGCTCTATCAACTAGCCTATCTCGGCCCAGACAACAGTCTTGCCATCTCATTAAGAATTTTTCAGATTTTTCAAATTTTGGGCCATAATTGCAATTTAGTTAATCATAAATTAATTATTAATGAATTAATTCTCCAAAATTTAATCTTCATACACTTTCTGTCTCATATGTGTAGTATAAAAAATATACGAGAATGTTTTGGAGAGACCACACACTCTGGTTTAAATATTTTCACTTCATATTAAATATAAAATAACAGAAAAACAGCCTTATTACATCCAGATTAAATGAATTCTCAGAGCTGTTTAAATGAAAATAGATATTTTCGCAATATGATACGTTTTATGTTTCACTTCGTCATGTTAAAAACAGAATCGAATATTTTTTTTTTTTTTAGCTTCTGATCTTTGCTCATTGTTTTCAGAAATTCAAATTATTTTTAATTCGATTATTGTACTAATATATTTTTAAATGATATTTTAACTGATCAGTTCATCTAAGGTGTATGACATAATTAATTTAATTTAATGCTTTCGTGATTTATAGATGGCAATACTCTAACTCTAATAAACAGGCTACGGTCACATACGAATAGACAGTCCACCGTTACATACAACAAGAACAAGAAGACATTTTTTTTCAAAATCCAAATGTTAAAATGTGGTTATAAACCCATTTGACATACCGCAGATACATTAATATGAGTATATAGACCACAATCGCATTAACACTCATGACCATAGCATGTCCATGTATATAGGTAGATCCCAATTATATAGACAAATTAGAGCCGCATATATTACGAATATACAGACATTCAGTAAACAAGTTGAAAAATTTGGTACACAAGTTGATTCAGATCTGTAATTGCAACAATTTTAGTCATAAATCGTAATTACATAATAAAACCTGACCTATCTTGCTTTTTTTTCATTTTTGAATTACCGTCTTCAATTACATACTAGTAGACGATTTTAAAAACTTCTCACTAATGTATTTAATCTAAAGTTTGATAAGATCATATTCGAATTTCATTTGTTTAGTTTTTCCATTTTCAATTATAACATACACAAACTAAAAAAAAAAATTCTTACTCTGAGAGCTCTAATATGATGAAATTCCTCAAAATCTGGCTTCAGAAATTTTAGACAATATTTTCTCTTTGCATTCGTCATATACAATGCCATTGTATATGGAAATTTCTGAAGATTTAAATTACGAAACACGAGAACTTTCTGAAATAGAGTTCTCGTGTTTCGATGAATGTTGTTTATATTCTTTCAGTCGTTATGTATAGTAATAAAAAAATGGAATATAATCATTATTTCATTGTATGCTTGTCTTTCAACTCTAAATCTCAAATTCGTTTTGATTTTAAAATGCTTCATTCATTCACTAAAAAACGCAGTAGCAGCAACCAAAACACTTTTTTGTACTTTTTTTTTAATCATGGCAAAATATGATGTTGTTTTTGGGATGAGGGTTTTGGAGTCAACAAAAATCCGTATGCAAATAAATAAATAAATAAATACATTATTATCTGCAAGAGCATCTTTAAAAAAAAATCAATTTTAAATAACATGTTGCCATCGCATTTACAAAAGCACTTATTAAAAAATAGGTTAATGACCACAGGTAATAAAACCTAATAAAATGACATTTTGAGCACGTGATTATATGAAATGAAATAAATTTAAATGTTATACTTTTTAAACAATAAATGCGAGACAAAGTTTTTTGGATCGTCAACAAAATCCGTGGACGAAAAATAAACATTTTAATCCGTAGGCGAAAAATTTACATTTTATTATCTGCACGGGCAACTCAAAATGTCAGCTTTTAATAATGCGTTGCCATTTACAAAAGCTCTGATTTTGTAAAAAAAAATAAGTTGATGACTACAAGAAGTAGAATCTAGAAAAATGTCATTTTGAGCACGTGACTATATGAAATGAAATAAATAGGAAATAGTGATATTTTTTAAACAATAAATGCGAGACAAAGTTTTTTTTGGATCATTTGCAATAGTAAAGTGATCCATTCAATGAAACAATTAAAATGAATAAAAATATAATTTAACCTGCACGAGCACGTGGTGCTTGGCCGTTCAAGAAATGATGTTCATACGTAATACATTGAAATATGCATAGCAGATTTCATTTTAATCTTTTTATTTATTAGTTTGAACCATAATGAAACCGACTTTTATAAATAATAGTTAAAATTCAATATATTTTGTTAATATATTAAATTTGTAATTAAAATTTAATTTAGTTAAGTAAAATATAATATATTTCATTATTTAAAAACAATTTACTTTGAGTGATTTTTTTATTATGAATGAAATACTTGTATTATAAAAACTGTTTATATTGTTTCAGTATTTCTTAAAACTTTTTTATCAATACAGTTTTTTATAAATTGTTTGAATAAAATGAAGTCATTGGCCAAAAATTATATAATTTTTTTATATTTAAATTAAAATTAATCCAAACATATTTTTTGTAGCCATTCTGAACAGTACATGGTACCCACTTCAGACTCGCTATCCCAATGGTGACGCCAAAGCCAACCAGCCCATTGTTGGAGACCAAGATGACGACGTCGAAAACGCGCCAAACAGTCGCCAAGCCAACCACAAATGAAATACTCGAATGCAGTTCTTATGAGCTGAACTTTAAAGCAGCATGATGTTTAAAGTAGTTCATTCTTCGACTTCATAGCTAAAGAAAGATCAAAGAAATTAGATTTTATCTAACAAAGCCTTTTCTTAGATGAAATCTTCAGATCTTTGCAGCTTAGATCAAGAAAACTCTATCTTGATGATTTAAAGAACTATTTTTTACAGAAAAGAAGAATCCTAAGCGTTTGGTGCATCTAGTGATGTCTCTTCTGTGGTTAACGCAAGAATTCTTTCCAATTTTTTACAAAAAGATGGTGCTTTATATTGGTGTGATATAATACAGCATTATATTTTCATTTGTATTTCAATTGCTATTCTACTTCCAAGGGCGCCCGGCAGTAAGGAAAAAAATAATAATAAGTCACATCCCGCCAATTCGCCAAATGTGTGATATTTTGGCGAGGAATTTATGATAATGACCATAAATGGTAGGATGCAATGGTATAAAGATCTACGCGTTTGGAACAAGTAGTGTATTAGTCTTCAGGGGTATGAGAAATCAATTATAAAGCCTGACATTTGAAAAATGAAAATAGAATGCAATAACAAGACAATGCAGAACCCAGGTTAAATATTCAGTGGATTTTCTAAATTTTGCATTTTATAAATTGCCTAAAAGCAATGAACTGTCGTTTTTCATACAATTTTTAAATCTAAAATGGATGCCAACAGATCTACCACGGTATGTGGTTTAATGGATGGTCATTTGATTATTTTATTGATGTTCATATGCATATGTTGTCAAAACTTAATCCTACGTGCTGTAATATTTTACTGACTGTGTTCTTTTGATACGGAAGGATACAAGTATTTTTAGGACTACATTTGATGCCAAAATATGTATCTTGGTCAAAATAACTTTGCTGTGTGGGCTGGTACCCATAGCCGTCTTTTTCAACTTAGAATTTGCATTTATTCATTCCTGTTACTTGTAGTGTCTTCTCGTATGAAGTAATACTGAGTAATTGTAAAATATCTCATTTTATTCTATGTCTGTAGGAAATTTAATAGTGAACTAGTTGCTAATTATTTTATAGCAGACAGCTAACCGTAGTTGTCAAAATTTGCATATGTTACCTCCTTGCTTTTTAGCTTAGTTTTTTTTCTTTTATGTAAATAGTGTTGATTTATCTTCTTTTTGTTGTTGTTGTTTACTGCATGAGATCTAGCAAGTGATCCAGTAACGAATTATTTTGAAGAAGGGCAGTTTGTTTTTTCACCCGCCATCAGAAGTACGTCCAAGCTTTTTTGTAACAAGACACTTTCGTGAATTTTGTACATTTTATTACAAGCGTTTTCTAATTTTATATCTTGTATTTTGTGTAGCTTATTAATAATAAACTAATTTTCATCAATCACAAAGTATACGTCCAAGCTTATTGTGATGAGACACTTTCCTGCATCCTGTCTCTATGTATACTATATTGCAGCATCTTGTGCGCATTGTACTACATTGTAGATGCGCAGTTTTCATTCCATGAGGCATACAATGTTCGTCCAAGCTTATTGTCACGAAGCACTTTTCTGCATCCTGTCTCTATGTATACTTCAACGCAGTATTGTATGTGCGTTGTATTACTTTGAAGAAGCACAGTTTTCATTCCCTCAAGCATCGAATGTACATCGAAGCTTATTGTGACGAAACACTTTTCAGCATCCTGTCACTATGTTATACTACATTGCAGTATCTTGTGTACATTGTAGAAGCGCAATTTTCATAACATCAAGCATCGAATGTACATCGATGCTTATTGTGACGAAACACTTTCCAGCTTCCTATTTTTATGTATACTTGCAGTATCTTGTGTACATTGTAGAAGCGCAGTTTTCATAACATGAAGCATCTAGTGTACGTCGAAGCTTATTGTGACGAAACACTTTTCGGCATCCTGTCTCTATGTTATACTGCATTGCAGTATCTTGTGTACATTGTAGAAGCGCAGTTTTCATTCCATCAGGCATCGAATGTACGTCGA
>JAOUZG010004552.1:2648599-2677109 GCA_026289955.1 Argiope argentata | reverse complement strand
AGTAAATTTACTGTATTTCGAAAAAAAAATATTGTATACACAAATAAATTATTTTATTAAGAAATTGAAGAAAACTATGTAATGTGCGTACTCCGAAGAATAGCATATAGGAAGGATGTTGCTTGAATTTTTTTGACCAGGAAAAGGAAAAAAATATGCATAAACTTGTTTATTACAATGAATTATGAAAGAGTGATGTTGTTAGATAATAGCATTATTTTATCTAACATATCGGCAGTATTAGGGAATGTAAATTCGTATATGTATAAAATTGATCTATTTTAAATAAATGTGATTTAATTTTTAAAGATAAATATATCTGCAAGGTGTTTAGTTTGAAAAATACATTTTTACTGTAAACCTATTAATTGCGTCGAGACAATAATAGCATTTTAAAATTAAATAACTATTTCATGAATTTAAAAAGAATTTTCAAAATAAACAATAAAATTCTGTATGAAATTTGAATTTATTCTTTAGGAATAAGAATTTATCTTTTTGTTTCATGAATATAGTTATTTTGTATCAATAATGAATATAATCGAAAAAAATTTATTCATTTTATAGCTTCGATATATTTAAGAAATGGAATATATTATAATTAATAGTGATTCAGTTAATAAAAGACCGAGAAATTAACAGAGGAAATTTCAGCTGCATTTCCGCTTTTGGGGGGAAAATGCATTCGTTTTCGTCAATTTTATACGCAGGACAATTTCGTTTTTTGAGTTATTTCTTAAAATATTGTCTTATCACTAATTGTATTTAAAACTGTAGATAACCAATTGAATAGTGAAAAGAATTTATCTCGTTGAAAATCAATTAAGAAATTTAATGTCCCAATACTTCGCAAAATCGTCTCAATCATTTTAGTAACTGAGCATGAAATGGCAATCATTTTTGGCTCCTGAGGATTAAAAAAAAAAGAAAAGAAAAGAAAACGAATTTGGATCATGTGAAAAAAATTCAGAATTAACAATGAAATAAAAAAGTTTCTTGTGCTTTAACATAGTTAATGTTACTTTTGCTCGAATGTGCAATAATAACATTTATTTTTCGTAACATTAAAAAAGTAAAATCTGTTGAGATTAATAAGTTTCGTCTTAATACAGTAATTTATTAAGTATTTTCCACCATTTTGTACTACTTGATTGTCAAACTTATGTTATATTACATGTTTTTTTTTTCTTTCTAAATATGCATGTTAATTATAATTTGAAAATATTTGATATAGAGTTAAAATAAAAAAATGTATATTTCTTGAAAAATACATTTTTATGGGGTGGGCGATTTGTCTTTTTGTCGGGAGCTATGGTAGTGCTAGACCTGTAGATAATTAGGGAAAACTTGCGAGGATTATTTCTGTTTCTTCTCGTTTTCCTACTTCTATGAACTAGATATTGAAAAATTGAAAGAACAAAATGTATGCTGAGAAAATAAATTGATTTTGTATATTTTCCGAAAGGTTAATTTAAAATGTTAACTTGACGTATTAAATTATTTTAATGTGCACTGATTGAATATACCCATAAAATATTTAATTAACATCATACTGATCAGTACGACTGAAAAAAAGGATTAGGAAATGAAGTTTTCATTTTAAAGCTATTCGGATACTTGCGCCATCTAGTGGGCAGAATAAGATTTATATATGAATATCATTGTGAATCGGGAAACAGTTCAAAATGCCTTAGCGGTTGTGTTAAATTTTACGGCATTTAAAATATCAGACAGCAACGCACAAAGGTACACTAACTTGTTTTAATAGGATTCAGTAGACTGACTTCCTATTTTAATGGTTTTCCAGACGAAAGCTTTGCTTTGAATAACTTGTCAATTATTGTTTTAATATTTTTGAACTTTGTATTTGTATTTGTCCATGCAGGTTTATGGTATTAAAAGCCTATGACTAGTTCTTCATATTTTTCCCCTAATCAAACACAATTTGTTATTTTATACAGTTTTACACAAACGCAATAGAAGAAAAATATTTTTAATTAATTTATATTTTAATATCAATAGAGTATAAACATGTAGGAAAGGAATTTGTTCAGAATTCCAATTCCTATTTCATACCAACTTTTAGCAGCGACTCTGTAACCACGGGAAAGCACACAACTATCTTATAAACATTTTATTTACAGTGCTTACCGGAAATAAAGCAAAATAGCAAATCAAGTCCGTATGTCTTTAAAATCAAGTAAGTCTTTTTTTATTTATCGATCGAGATTGAGATAGCTACAACAGTATTGTACATATATATTTTTAAACTTTTAATTAAAATGAAAACACAGATGTCTACAATTATAACACACTGCACATATGCGAATTTTCAACGCTAATTGAGGTAACTAAAAACGTGTGAATTTTCTTCACCAGTTAGGGCAACGCAGTACAGAATAGAAATTTTTAATTTCCTTTATTCTGTTTTATTTTATTTTAAAGATACTTCAGAAAGAATCTGAAAAAATTGATTAATCAATAATGTTTCATTTTAAATGCATCAAACATTAGGAAAATAACAGAATCATTTGAAATAATCGGTCGAAAACATGTTAAACCTAACCTCATTAGCGTGGGGGGAAACAAACTGAATTTGTTACTTATTTGTCTTTAGGGAAAAATAATGAAGAATTTTGGCGGGAAAGTAAGGAAAGTGTCGTTTTTACTATTTCCCTAGCAAATTTTCCCGCCTTCTGTCTCTATAAAAACCTTCTTCGTGTCTTAATGAAAATATTTTTTAAAAAAATTAGCCGAATTGGTCTAGCCGTTTTTGAGTTTTCCGCTTAGAAACACATTCAGAGATTCATTTTTATTTATATAGATAAAGAATAAAAATCTTCATGGGATAGAACCTTCTCGGTGATGTTCTGAACTTTAGACATTTCTATTTTCATTTTTTCTGTTAAAATATTTTAAAATACACTATGAATGTAAAAGTTTCAAACATACAGACAGATTTTTAAAAATAAAAATGCAACAGTAAGCTTTTTATTGCAGTACTATTCCTAAATGAGTTTTAAAAATAATTGTTCAATTCAATGTAATATTATTGAATAAAATAATCAATTTATGAATTTTTAATTTAAAATATTTTTAAGGGAGAAATTTTAAATAAAATATTAAAACTTTTCATAAATTATTTAATTTAAAATTAAGTTTTAAAATATTTTTTCATTCTTTTTTTATTAAACCAATTTTTAAGCATATACACAACAAATTTTGAAAAATTAATATATATTTTATAGGATTTGAACATCCATTTACAATTAAATATCTAATGTAATTAGTCTAAATATCATAAGTATGTGTAAATTTAACAATAGAAATAAAGAAACATGAAATGAGGAGTTAGGATATAAAAAAATAAGTAAAATCGTTTATTAGTATGGAAGTAAAATAATAAATATAGCTACAAATATAACAAAAATATATCAAATGAATGTAACAAATATAGGAATAAATGTTTTATAAAATCGGTTATGCGTTTTATTGTACGACAATGGTCAATCAGAAGGTGGAAGTAATTTCAAGGTTTAATGAAGGCTTCTACCTTCCATTCTTGATTGATTCTTTTAATTGATTCTAGAAAGAGACAGAAACAAAAAAAAATAATTAATGTGTTTCATTCATATTCTGGAAGCAAGAATGTAAAAAAATGAAACAACGAAAATTTAAAAGATAAAATTGCAAATACGAGTAAATATCAATAAGAAACACATATAATCCTGAATACAATAACAAAAAAATGCAATGAATGACAATTTGAAAACAAGAACAAAAACATAATCAATTTTTTAATTATTTTTTTTAAAAAAAATTACCATTAATTTTAAAACATTTGTCTCTGCCGTTGGATCAGTTTGAAAAATCTGGTCTTATACAGACCAGATTTATATAAGGTCTTGCCAGATTCAAACTTCTGATTATCGAGAAATTTTTGCTGCCTCCCTATCCTCCGTTCTTGCAAAACAGCGAGGATTCATTTGGAAGTTTTGGAACATCCACTCTGCACCCCGGAATTGGCACCAGCAGATTTTCATTATTATTATTTTTTTATTTTGCATCTATGAAAAGACTCTCGGTTAGAAGTTCGATTCTGTCGATGTCTTCATACAAGTCGACGACTTTTAATTAGATTGGGATTTTTAAATTTATGGAACAAATGCCTCAAACTTAATAATAATTATGTTAAAAAGTAATTATTTAGTCAATATTTTATTTCATACTTTATATTTTCATTCATTGCCTTTTTTATATTTGTATCTATAATTATGCCAGTTATTTATAGATGCATGAACCCTCTCTTGCTTGAAATGAAACTGATATTAAAATAAAAATTTCGCATGTCAGAATAATTTTGCGAATTTAGATTGCTAGCATTGTCTTCCAAATTTAGTTTACCAGCGGGTGACAGAGCTCCACTCGAGAAAACAGGTATCGAAGCTAACTCGAATATTTAAATTTTCAATTGTGATTTATCAAAACAATACATGCCATAAGAAAATTTGTGAAACCATTGGTGAAAAGATAACCGGTCAAAGTGCACCATTGTAAACTATTCTAAACAAAGTTAGAGTTGGGAAAGGGAACTATTCTATACAAAGGTAAAGTTTGAAAAGTCATAGGAAATAAAATGTTATTGATAACAAAAAAATCAAAATTTCATTAACAAATTTCCCTTAATAAAAAGCAGTGGAATTAGAAGCGTTACTTTTTTGAAAGAAAATTTAGTGAAAATATCAAAGTTGTCCTTATTTTTTTCTGATGAATGTTGAAATGTCGGACTTTGTTGACAGTGATTTAAAATCGAAATCAGTTCCTTAAATGCTTTTTTGGAAATCTGAATATTTGGAAATTGGAATTTTGAACGAATCAAAAAGAACGAATCTTTTTAGTTAACGAACGAGCGCTAAATTCAAAATTTCATTAACAAATTTCCCTTGATAAAAAGCAGTGGAATTAGAAGCGTACTTTTTTAAAAGAAAATTTAGTAAAAATATCAAAGTTATCCTTATTTTTTTCTGATGAATGTTGAAATGTCGGACTTTGTTGACAGTGATTTGAAATCGAAATCAGTTCCTTAAATGCTTTTTTGGAAATCTGAATATTTGGAAATTGGAATTTTGAACGAATCAAAAAGAACGAATCTTTTTAGTTAACGAACGAGTGCTAAATTCAAAATTTCATTAACAAATTTCCCTTAATAAAAAGCAGTGGAATTAGAAGCGTTACTTTTTTGAAAGAAAATTTAGTAAAAATATCAAAGTTATCCTTATTTTTTTCTGATGAATGTTTAAATGTCGAAAATGTGGGGCGATTTTCAACTTGGCAACCATTCCTCGTATTATAGTATAAGATATTATGTTTTACCTTATTTAAAGCTTTGCATTTTTTTTTCAATACTAACAAATGATATGTAATATCGAAAATATAACACATTTCTCAAATCTTGGAAGTCAAAGTAAATATGGACAGCACATAGAAAAAAATGTGCATACCTAATCCTTTCAATCTTTTGAATCTGCAATTTTAAAAGTGTGTAATAAAGAAATGAATGGAAATTATTGATAAGGGTCAGTAAGAATACATCCCCATTTAATTTCATCTCATTTTCACCACGGGTACAGGAAGAACCAGGAAGTCGTAGCAGATGCCACCGTCAAAAATTATCTGAATAATTTATAAGACTTGAGAAAAAATTGTTTATTATATATGCCTATCGCCTTCACTGATATTCATTTACATTTCTGTATCACAATTTTTGTATATATATATATATATATAGCAGAAATTAAGATTTTCCGCCATATGTTGCCATCAAAACTGGGATTATACTGCCATAATAGAGGAACAAAATCAATAAATCAATTCACCTTAAATGTTTTTAATAGCATTTTAAAATGCATCCCATAAGAAAAAGAATTTCTCCAAATTCAAAATGGACGCATAAAAAATTTAAAGTAGCTATAAATCAAATGTTGGATGGGAAGTCAATAAAAAGTTATTTCAAAGTCAGGGGCTTTAAAATAATTACAATCATAAGCTTTCATTTTTTATATATATATAAAGATTCTTTGGTATTTTTCTGGTAGCCGGGGGTCAACGAAAAACCATTAAATAATTGGCGGAATTCTATTTTATTTGGCGATTTTTCGCTTTAAAATCACTGTAAAAAATTTCGCAGAATTCTACATTGGTTGGCTATTTTTCACTGGTGCCCTGCTAATGGAAAAGTATCGATTCATTATAAACTGAAAATGTATTGTGACATTTCAGTAACTGCTTTAGTTAAATATATCAGACAATCAAAATACTTCGTTGAGTAATGCTTTAAGAATAAACAACTTTTTTTTTATTTCAGTATCTCTTAACCACCCCATTTATATTCAACAAGTCATATATTTATTGAATCTTCTTCAAAAATTGTGTTATTTAATAATTTTAGATCTGCATAGATTTTTTTTTGCTGCATTTGATAAAATAAATAATTTACATTTCCCTAATTTGAAACAGTTTAGTCTACAAGTAACTTCTTTCAGTTTTGTTATCAGAAAGTTGATTTCCAAGAATCAATTTTACAAAATTATGACTACTTTTTTATATTTTTCAAATTGATTTATAAATTACCTTAATGGTATAAGGATTTAGTTGATGTCTAGAAAAGATGTGTACACTTTTATCTTATTCAAAATATCTTATTCAAAATCGTTCACGTAAGAAAGAGAATGAATAATATTGATCTAAATGGTCCGAGAAGATTTCTTCTCGTATTATTAAAATACATTAGAAATGTAATAAACTTTTTTTTTCAATCATGAATTTTTCAAAGAATTCATTTAAATTAATGATGATAATTTCAATCTCTCCAAAAATATAAAAATGCTTACATTTAATTCTCCCTTAAATAAAAATTATTCCAAGAGAAATAAAATTAAAATCTGTTAGGTAAAAAAATCAGAAAATAAATTAGATTTTTTCTTTCTGCATAGATATAAAATAATCAGAATAAATATAAATAAATCTCAATTTTAATGTGTTATAATTAGATCCAGGTCGAGTGGTCTCCCAAAATATTTCTCGCATTTATTAAACAAAATTCTAATCTCTCTTTTCCTTGATAAATTTTAGGACCTTTTGTAATACCGCTTATACTTTGCAGTTACATTAGTTATAAAATATAAATTTTTTTCTTAAAACTGGCAATTTTACGGAATCTATCATTCTAAATGTATTTTGGACGTTTTTGCCGACCGAATATAATAAAAATTTGACATGGAACTACAGTTGCAGTTAGAAAATTGCTTACTGAAATTCATTGATTTAAATCACTGCATTTATGAGGTATTGTGTTTAAATTCCCTCGAAAGTATAAATTGAAAAACAGTTAAAAACTAGCAAATTACGTTTTGAAAATACCCAGTTCACTTTTATTTGAACATTCAGACATACAAATTTTGCTCAAAAAATTGACAGACATTTACAAAATTGGTCTAAGTTTATAGATAAAATTTCTTTCTTCTGACGCAAAGGGTTTTTCTACCTCAAAAATTTAGTAAAAAATGCGTGTTTTTTTTGGGGGGGGGCAAAATTTCGAGTTCGATTTTTGATAATTATAATGCTTTTCTATGCTTCTATTACTGAGAAAATTAAAAATGGAAGGCCGCGTATTTATCGAGTTAAAATATCTATTGAATATTAAAAAAGAAATACGATGTTTCTTTTGTAAGTTAATATTGTCATTTGTTGATATTGTAAAAGATATCTTCTCTAATTTTCTCTTGTGAAATATATAAATCGTTCTAGGTGTTTTTAATTAAATATGCATATATACTTAGATATTATCCAATCGAAATTTTTAAAGTTAAAATGAAATTATACATATTATATTTTAGTTTCCAACAACTTTTTGTAAACCAAAAAAAGCATAAAACTTTCTTAATGCTTTGTTGTTGTCAATAAGGGTTCTTGCCATGAAGAAGCGCACTGACGCGATTTTAAACGAATGAGCGTCTCTTGTTTTGAAGTAGCGCCAACTAGGGCCAAGAATAGGACTTATTAACTCACTCATTATATTCACTTGTCCAACCCCATTTTACAAGGTGGTACATTCACACATACATAAAGCAGATGAAGACCAACCATACCCGAACCGGGACTAGATCCCCTTGACGCCCAGATCACGAGGAAGACGCGCTACCTCTGGGCCAAGATACCGGCTCTTAATGACTAAACTAACAACGTCAAAAGTTACTGTCTTAGCAGTTTAGAGGTTTATTTTGTTTTCCCAACAAAATGAAATAAATAAATACACAAAATAGACTTACTTGTGTCCATTTTCTGCTTTTTCGATGTGAAAAACTTTCATGTTTTGGGGCGTCGGATCTATCTTGTGTTTCATACTCGTGTACCGATTTCTGAAAAAGATGTAGAAGCCGTACAGCACAACGCACACCAGACAAAGCAATGCATTGAAGCGGAAGGCCACCCGGCCACCAAATGCATTCATGATCAAACCTCCAGTCAAGCCGGAAGAGGCCTTGCCTGCAGGGTAGAACACATATAAAATATTATATAACAAAAAAAATCCTATTTCAGTAAATAAAATATCAATATCTTATAAAGATTGTGCAGTTTTATCTTAGATTAATTTTGATGTTGTTGTTCTCGTGTTCCGCTTTAAAACGGAAGGAAGGTTATAATAGCTTCTCAGGATAGGGAACCCTGAGCACCCGAGGGCAGAAGTCTGAATTCCAGCTCACACACGTTACAAACCCTTTTTACGAGGCGGACTTCAATCAGGAATTTCATTCATTCATCCACAGATCGTAATTTACATCTGGAACAGAGAACGATCACCTCTGACCCCAGTATCTGGCCACGACAGATTTAACGTGCGCCAGCCGCCACCACACACACACACACGTACGCACGTAAGCACAACACACACGCGGACGACAATATTTAACAATATTGTCGTCCAATAGAAATATTGCAAAATATTTTAAGCAACAGAATAGAGTTGAATTTTTCACAAAAATGTAGGGAGAAAAATTCATTAATGAAGGAGTGCTTTAAGATTTCTACCAAGAAATAATAGGATATAATAAAAGTATATAAATTACTAGATAAATTAATTCCTAGATCTGCATACCTTTAAAATTAAAGAATACCTTTTAAAATTAAAGAAATATCATAGGGAACTACTTATGAACCTATTTCTATAAAATATAACTATAGAAAAATTAGAGAAGCCTCGAAAATTTCAAAGATATTAAAAACTAGTTACAAAATAATTTTGAGAAAAGACATTAAAGTATTCTTTTTTTCTTTGGGTCCTCCAAATTAGTGATTTTATTCAGAAATACATTTTATAATATTGTTTCAGTTAAATATAAGAATATATTTTGGTTATGAATATGATAAAAATAAAAACCCACGCTCTCATCTATTTTTGCTCATTTCAAACTCCTCTGTCCCCTTAAACAAATTATATATCACGAATGCAATTTTATCTGAACTGAATTTAATGGTCAATACAAAAATTATTTAGTAATATTATAATTCAGAAGATAGTTAGTAATATTATTGTTTGAAAGTGACGGAAGAAATACCCACCTAAGCTATAATGTATCGCTCCAGAAATCGTTATAATGGTTGATGTCAGTCCTTCTGGAGCAATATCGTGACTATGAACCACAACGGCCACCCAAAGAAGATAGTAGTTCAGTATTCCAGTTGCTTCCAGGGCCAAAGCGAACCAAGGATTCCTTAGAAATGAATATCCCGTAGAATTGACGATATATGCCACAAAAGCCAAAATTATGATCCCTTTGGGTCCTATCTTCTTTATCCACCACTTGGAAGTCAATAAAAAGGGCAGTCCATACAGGGCACTCACAGACGTGATCAAACCAATGAGCAAACTTGGCGCCTGCATGTCTTCGAGATACCAAAAGAGGAAATACTTGGTGAAATTCCAGGAGGTGCCCAGGATAAAAATTACAATGAAGAATACTACGACGTCGATGATCTTGAGCAAAATTAAAGTTTTCTTCCACATATCTTCGCCAGGGGTCACAACTCTCACCGGAAGTTTATAAATGACAAGGAAAAGAAAGCACGTCATGCCGATGAAAAGATACAATGCTCCGGCGTAATTTTTTTCCCCAACTACTGGCGATGTTATTTCGGCGATATAGCCAGCGAGAGGCGATATCAACAAGTTACCAGAAATGGCAAAGAATCGCTCACGACCGAAATCTGAATTGTGTTCCTTTGCTAAAAACATGGCGGTTACGTCCATGCAACGGTAGGTATTTGAGTAAGTGGTCAAAAATAATATGAAAAGTCCACCATAAACAAATAGTAAATAATTTGTACTTTTTTGCTGGCAATGCAAAATTTCTGAATTTATTTCGCAGGAAGCTGAGCAATTTTTTGTTTGATCTGAATAGCACCAGGAGCTGTTTACATTCTGAAATTCTAAAGCACTGACATGGTATATTAAGTCATGTTCTGTCCTGCTGTTGTTATGGAACCTATCGATATAAATGGTGAGAGAGATATTACTTAAATCTCTTCCATCAAAAATTCTACAAACAGAGTAAGGATCACTGCAAACCAGAGAATCATTTCTGGAACATTTTGCTTTACAGCCTCTGACATCAACTCTGCCCTTTTGCAAATTGTATTCAGTTTGAGCAACAGTTTGTTGAGCATTGCAAAATAAGTCCATCTTAGGCGTCGTGCAGTTTGTGCGGTCGATCTTGGGCGACAGCAGAATGGCCAGTACTGTAAGTGTTACCAATAGAAGGTTGGTGACCAACACTGGTTTTGATCTTCCAATTTTGTCAGCCACGATTCCGGACAGTGCGCTGCCGATGAATTGGAATATTGGTGCGATGATGGTGAAGGTGGACAGTTCAGCAAGAGAAACCCCTCGTTGTTTGTAGAGGACGGTCATGAAAGATGGCATGAAAGAGCCAGCTGTGAAAAAAAGGGTAAGTCATGAATTTTATTAATAAAAAGACAGTTAAATATCTTTGAGAAACATAAACCAAAAGAATTTAATAATATAACTCAACCTTAACACTTTAATATTTGACTTTATATCTTGATATATGAAAAGTTTATTTTGGAA
Organism: Argiope argentata; assembly: GCA_026289955.1. NCBI lineage: Eukaryota > Metazoa > Arthropoda > Arachnida > Araneae > Araneidae > Argiope > Argiope argentata. Next base: position 2,665,966 of record JAOUZG010004552.1, on the reverse strand, counting down.
GTGGTGTAAATTCCTATTAAAGTGAGTTATCACATAATTTGTGATTAATATAGGGTAAATTAATTCCTTATGACAGTTTAATAGCTAATATCTTAAAAATTGACAATGAAATTTAAATTGGGCAGTCAAATATAGTTCATGTAAATAATTATGAAAGTGGTTTAAGCCAAATTTCATTTAAAAAAAAGGTGGTGGAGTCACGTGGTTTTATTTTATTTTATTGCGCATGCCCAAGGTAAAAATTGTAAGATATGTCCGACTTTGTGTTTATAAATTGAAAATTGGCAATAGTTGTTTGTAAACAATCGGAATGTTGTTGATTTCTAATTCGAGTAGGAAGTTATACGATTTTTTTTGTTAATATACAAATAGAATTTAATTTCAAAATAAAAATAATGCTTCTAATTTATTTTTTGCTATTATTTATTTAAAAAAATGGATTTATACACTCTGTGTTTTAAGTGATATTTATTTTTTGATAACTGAAGGAATGAAAGGGTTTTTATATTTGACAATTCTTGAAAGTAGTGTAAGTTCTTTTTGAAAATGTAAATGTATATTATTTTAGCCAAATTAGTCTAATAGAAATTCATACAATCAAATTATTTATTTATGAATTAATAAAAACCATTGCTGGATTTGAAATAATTAATTTACGTTCTTAAATTGACAAGGAAACAACAAATACTGGATTAGCACCATTTTAAAAATAAATAACCCATATGTTTCTTCCATTGCTTGAAACCTTTGCCTTATCAATTGCTACATCAATTGTTTATAAAAAATATTTAAAAAGGGATATTAATGAGATCTGATTTTTTGATTAGAAATCTATCTCTAAATATATATTCTACTTGCTTTCTCACTTTCATAAATACGCCTGGGTTGCTATATGAAGATATAAGTCCAAAAAAGCACAACTTCGATAAAGTTTTCTTTCACAAATAACTTTTTAAAAAATTCTCAAGTATGAATTAAATCTTTTATCAAATGAAATGAGAAAGAAGATTAAATTGTCTTTACAAAGAAATATAACTAAAACTTGCTTCAAAGGGCTTATACAATATTTGCGTAATTAATATGTCGCAATGCAACGAATATTTAAAAAAGCATGTGCGTAATAATAATTTGCAGTCCGTTTAAGTGTTCTAAATCCAATTCTAGTCTCATTTCCATACTTTTAATACTTGAGATTCGAAAAGTATAATATCATGAAACTATTCGTCGTCCTCATTTTCGTCAGTTAGATCAGCGAATAAAAAATCTTAGTTGTTTGAAACATATTTTATTTCTTTCAACTAAAAATTGTTACTTCTTTTCAATTATGTCAAGACAGTTCAAATAAAAGCATACATTTTTAAACGAAATAATAGAATTTCAATAAATGATCTAGTATTTTGAATAATGATTGACTTATATATTTTGCATTAATTAAATGATCGATTTTTGTTAATGTAATTTGTAATCAAATTGAACATGTTTAATGAAGTGAAACATTGTATATCCTACAAAGTATGTGTAGGATATGAAATATTTACTATATTTTTTATCATTTTCTTTTGTTTTTAAACATTCACATATTTCAAATAAGCAATGCACAATCTGAGTATTTGTTATCTGGAAATTGCTAAGCACCAAGAAGAACTGTAATCTTTTGGTTTGATTTACTTATTTTTAAAAGAAATGTAGAAACTGTACCATAGGGGATTTAAAATAAATCATTTGCTTCTTTTTCAAATACAAACTTTTTAATTCTTATATTATAAACAGTGCCTTTGTCATATAGGTTAACCCAGGAAGACCCAGATAAACTCTGTACAGCCTGATTCATTGTTTGGAAGACATAAAAAATGACCAGAGAACTTACCACTACTAACCATAGTTTTCGAGAAAAATGCGATAGAAAATATATGGCATCATATCCGGTTTGTGAAATAGGACCTTTATTCGACCGCTGGATTGGGCGTCGCTGTCCTCTCTCATGGCTACCATCTCCAGATCTGGTCCCTTTAGATTTCTTCCTATGGTGTCATGTAAAGGAATTGAATTATGGAAACCCAGTTACTTTAAAATTGTACCTAGTCCATTCATTTCCACAGGGTTCAAACATCTTCCTATTTAAAATTACGCGAGCTCTGATGCCATATTTCGAATTAAGGATTTTTCGTAAACCTGATATGACGTCATACATTTTCCCTCGCATTCTTCTCGAAAATTAGGGATAGTAGAGGTACAGTTCTTTGGCCATCTTTTATGTATTCCAAACAACGGATCTGGGACATTATACATTTGCTTACCTCCATAATAGGTGAAGAGAGCGAGTTTCAATGGAATGAGAGGTTTATTGATGCTAATTTTGTAATCTTTGTACACTCTTATAATGAAGTGAGTCGGATCCTGTAAAAAAAACAATCATATTAAGTTGCTGAATTTAAAATATATGGCTATATAATAAAATAACGTTAAAAAAAGAAGAAAACTTATAATAAAGATTCATTACTAAAAGAAAGGTGGATGGTGGATGACAAAGGTGATGGTATCACGCATGGAAAGCGCGATATAATAATTTGAAAATATATTTAGACAAATAATAATATATTAGATTTTGGTTACATATATATGATGGTGATGATGTTACAACGGAAAGGGCCGGGGGGCAGTAGCTTCTGAAGGTAAAGAACCTGAGCACCCGAGGGCAGAAATCTGTCTTCTAGCGTACATGAGGATGGCACTTATTGTCCAGAGCCGATTAAGGCCAATACTACAACTTAGCTACACACACTTCACAACACTTTTTACAGGGCGGACTTCATTCATGTATTGCATTCGTTCATCCCCAGATTTTAATTTAGGTCTGGAACAGAGATCGATCACCTCTGACCCCAGTATGACCACGACAGATTTAACGTGTATTAGTGGTATTACTCTTGAGATGAAGGACTTTTTGACCACGACAGATTTAGCGTGCCACCTGCCACCACATACACGGAGAATCTTCGACTTGCGGCTCAAACTCGCAGTCAAAGGGATGCGAATCCAAGTTAGCCCTACCAACCAGGCTATCCCAGCCTAGGCTAAAATATTTGTTTGTACAAATGGATATCGTGGACTGCAATAAAAAAATTTGTAAAGAAAAATGCATTTTTCATAAAATTAATTAAATAATGTATTAATATGTAAAGTTAAGGTAAAGAATGTGTCGAAGTATGAAAATAAATGATCGAGGCTATTGGAAGAAGTCTTCATAGCGTACACTATATTGGTAACGAAAAATGCCGAAAATCACTTCTGCATCATGATAATAAAAGGAATATTCTAGAATTGTTTCCACTTACTGAAGGGTCAGAGTCCTTTTCATCCCTGTTGTTCCCTGAAGTTTCATTCGGAAGATTGTCGAGACGGGACGCCTGAGCGACACGAGAATCGTTTGCACCTCTTTTACCCATTTCGGGTGGCGCGTCGTCAGTCGGAGGAGGCTCGGTCATTGTGTGAGTTCTGAAAAAAAAGAATGAAGAATTAGAATGGTGTGAAGATGGAAAATTAATGAAAATTAAGAAAGTAGATAATGTAATATCAAATTTTGGAAAACCGACAAGCTAAATTAATAAATCCAAATGTGCCCAGTTATTATTCCATTGATTGTCTCAGAATGTTATACAAATTAGCTGAAAAATACTGTGAAGCTTATTTTTATCAGGCCTATTTTGCGAGAATATAAAAAAGTAATATTTTATTAATTTGTTGAATTTTTAAACAAAGTTTAACTTTTTTTTGATGTGCTCTCACAATTACCCCCTAAGCAAATGGAATAATTTTACAAAAGTAATTGTGAGCATGTTTCATACTGTTTTTTTCCTTCAAATAATGTTCTTAAGTCAAATTGCAGGAATATGCAGAAGGATAACTTTATACAGTGAAATACACAAAAATATGGCTGACAGCACCGAACGATAGCTCAACGTTCAATCTACTGTCATTGCGCTATCTACTACCTACTATCATATCAGTGGTCGTCTATGATACTTATGACATTATTGAAATAGCTAGATGTCAACAACTGGTGACAAAGTTAGTGATAATTGTGTTAATAATTGAAATTTTTATAAAAAGTAATTTAAAAAATTATGAGAAAATTACATGGTTATAATTAATCTAATTCTTCATTATTAATATTAATAGAACCTTTAAGAGCCTTTTTATTTCATATTCCAAGCAAAAGACATCTTAATGTGAACAAGCAAATCTTAAAAGCATTTTCAAGATACTGGATGATGATATATATATTTTTTTCATATGCTAACTAGTCCATAATTTTTTTAAAAAAATTTACTCCCTAAAATCAAAGCTGAATTCAAGTAAAAGAAAATATCACATTAAAAGTGAAATATATATTGGTTTTTCTTTGTTTTGTACAGAAAAATGTCGGCTAACGTCAACTACAAATTCATAATTTTTTTAAACTGTGATTTAGAACATTCGTCTTTCCCAATGTGTTTTATTTACCAAAAGCGTGGCTTTTTACTTCCTTCCTATTTTATAAAATTAATTTTTATAATTATGGTATATTTCCTTTTTTAGTAGATTTGATTAAGATAACTACGAAGAAATATAAATTGATCACAAAATTCATCTAGAAAATTCAAAAAACTAACTATTTTGAAGGGATACTTTGATTAAATTTATAAATATGGCAAACACGATAATTTTGAATTTTATGGAATTTTTTTAACTCGCGAAATTTGACAGCAGATTTTAAACAGTTAAACTTTAACGGTTATTGTGATTCTTTGCTTTATTTCGGAAGTAAGGATAGAAAATTAATTCCTTTCCCCTTAATCTGATATTTTCCCTCTCTTATCAAACAACAAGGATTCAATTTTAATCACCTAATATTCTGTATTAAGAGGTAACAACTTAAAAATAATACTCCAAGAAAATTGATCGTCAAAAGTAACTAATAAAAAAATAACACAAATTATTATACAGAATCAATATTGTTATTTTTAGCAGAATCTCTAAATTATTTATTTGGTTAAACGAATGGAATTGCAACTATTTTAATTGAGACAATTTTACAATATCTTTAAAAAATAACATTCACAAAAATTCTAATAAGCAGTTTTAAATCATAAAAAACGCCAATTCTACAATTAATTCAACATATAAAAATATCAGTTTATCATTATTTTTGCCTTTAACTTTATAAATTAATAAATTATTATACTTTTTTTCAATTCACCATGCTTTTATTCAATCAGTCAACACTTTTATTCTACAAAATTTTTGCCGATTCAGGAATGGTTTTAGTTTTATTTTCAGAATGGTTATATATTTATTGGAAAATATTTTTATTAACATTTTTTTGTAATCTTTTATAAATCTTTCAAATTGATCAACGAATTAAAATACAGAAATATAAGAATTTTTGAGAATTATTATTTTTGGAATATTTCTTTTTAAACAATGAAGTTATAGGTTTCATACGACTATTTTACAGTGGTATTTAATTTCTCTATGCATCGATAAAATATAACTTTAAATAAAAATAACTGAAATTCTCTACATAATTCCAATAATAAATAACAACGTAATAACATTGAAAAATGCTATATTTTTTCACTGACATTTACCCAATTTTTTTTTATCATTCAATGTAATCCTTAATATTAATTCCAACATTCAAACTTCAAATTGAGCCAAAAAAACTATTATTACATTATAAAAAATTGGGATGCGTAAAAACATATTTGAATAATCACTAGTATTTGTATTGATAAATAAAGTTTTAAAAATTAAAGAAAATAAAATTTTTAATCGCAATGAAATCTTCAAAAGTCTTACCAACGATAAGAGATTGTTAAATAATCATATGCCACCTCTTCTAACTAGAATTCTTAAAACTTTCAGCTGGAACTCTATTACATCATCAGAAATCGAGCCCATAACAACATCACAATTGTTATCCTACACATGCAAAAAGAAATAGCAGCTGTTTACACAGGAGTGTGAAATAAAACGAGAAAAGATAGAGGGAGCGGAACACAATCGCTTAAATACACAAAATAAAGAAACCAAATTGTGCATAAAGAGAGATTTTTTATTCGAGAAATACGAGGTAAAAAATTAAATAATATCAATTTGAAAAATAAATAATTTATTAATCAACAGTAAAAGCAGTAATTGTGAAAAAGATAAAGAATCTTACTTATAAGAATGAATAAAGAATTTACTTAATGAATTGTTTAAAAAAAAAACAAATTACATTAAACATTGAAATTCAGTTAATTTATTCCTTACAAATTATCTTCTTGTTATAGCCATTTTTAATTGCTAATTCTGAAGGTTAAAATATATTTTCTCCTTTTAAATTAAATGTAATTGTTTTCGTTTTTCCTTTCAAATAATAAATCTGGCTTTTCAAGAACTCGCGAAAATATCGTTTGGTTTTTTTCTCCTAACTCGTTTTCAGTTTAAATAACTCAACTTAAGTTTTTATTTTAACGACTTTTTGTATACTTTTTAATCTCACATTAACGATTTTAACTGCGCTCTTACAAATTGTTAATGTTTCTGAGAAAATCTATTTTTATGAGATAAATTATACAATTATGCAGTAAATTCGTTGGATTTTGTCACACATATAGCAGCTTCCAGAATATTCTAGTTACAGCGAACTTGAGATTAAATTACTTTTTACTACTTATTTATTAGTTTCAACAACTGCAACGCATCATAAAACTACTGAACACATTGTAGAATGTTAAAGAAGTAAATCTCAAATGGTAAAGTATATAGTTATCTTTTTTTTCTTCCTTTTTGACTTCTTATATAATCTCGGAGTCAATTCATATTCATATGGAGTCAATTTAATTAGGTCAAATTTGTTTATGGAATAGTTTAAAATTGGTTAAAGAACGTGCTGTCCTTATATAATGAGTCGTCCAGAGTATAATGGTTGAAGATACGCCATTATATATCAAACGGCATGTGCAGAGAATTTGTAATCTAGCATCTAACAACATATTGTTAATATAAGGATAAAGTAAGATAAAATTCGATTAAATTGAATAAACAGAATGAAAATTTTCGTTTTTAACAATAGAATTATTGACACAGAAACAGAGAATGGGTAGTTATTCATGTGATGTGATAATTACAAAAAATAAACTAACTTTACTAAGGACAACAACACTGTCTAATGATTCATTTTCAGTATCTGAGTTCATTTGAATTCATTTTAAGATTTATTCAAGTGATTGGTATATAATTAGATAACGATAAGAAGTTAATTATAAAAGATTTAATTGAAATCTGCTATGCATATTTCAATGTATTATGTCAGAACATCATTTCTTGAATGGCCAATCACCACGTGTTCATGCGAGTTTAACTATATTTTTATTCATTTTAATTGTTTCATTGAATGAGTCACATTAGTATGGCAAACGGCCCAAAAAACTTTGTCTCGCATTTATTGTTTAAAAAAATATCCCATTTCCTGCTTATTTCATTTCATATAATCACGTGCTCAAAAGGTCATTTTTCCTAGGTTTTATTTGCTGTAGTCATTGACTTTTTCTTTGATCAGATTTTTTGTAAATGGGATGGCAACGCATTATTAAAAACCGATTTTCTGAGATGCTTGTGCAGATAATAATTTTTTCTTTCGCCTACGGACTAAAATGTTTATTTTTCGCCTACAGATTGTTGTTGATGCCAGAAAACCTCATTCCCAAAACAATATCATGTTCTGACATGATAATAATAAAATATATTTTTAAAAAAATTCGGGCACAATGTATATCATTTGCAAAATTTAAAGCCATACTACATCCAGAAACTAGAAATGGAGAACTTAGATAATAGTCTTCCTTCTGTCCAGGCACTTTTTTACAAACATATATAATAATAAATACTTGTAAAAAGTTTAATATAAATCATTGTACGTAAGATTCAATGTTTTATTTTCGAAATGGTTGCAAAAATTGAATTATATCAAAAAAATGGTTTTAAAGAGTTCATTAACATCCGAACGATTACAAGCAGGTTCTTAGTGGCCCAAATATGACAAATGTGGAATTTATCATTTGAATGTTATGAGAGTGTCTCCCTTCGATTTTTCCGAATGTGTGTACCAGTAATCGAACACTTTAGGAGAATTTAAATACTTTAGTAAAGCTAATTGAAGTAAAATGAAGAAAAGGAAATATACACATCGAAACTCTTTCCATTGGCCTTATAGATCCAAGATTTTATAAATACCTACAACTGTGATGTCAAGATCAGGAGATAAATTTTATGTCTTGCTTGTTACTTTCTTTAGTAATTATTTTCTCATGTACAGAGGTAGAGAGACAAAAAAGCTTGATATAAGATTTGTTTAGAACAAGTTATTTGATTTTCGTTTGAACTATTATAATCATAAACAAAAGCTATATATATTTCATAACTACTATTCTCTAACGCCATAGAAATCATTCTCGACTATACACAAGATTCACAATTTTTAGCGGGAGATGGAAGGATGTTTTGTTGTTGTAACTAATAGCACTTGCCATGAAAAAGGGTGCTTCTGGCCGTCAGCTATTTTAAGCTGAATGAGCGTCTCTTGTTTTTGAAGTAGCGCCAACTAGGGCTATGAGTACTATTTAGTTACACACTCATCACATTCGCTTGCACAGCCTCTTTTTATTGGGGGGTTTACACATCTCACAGATGGTATACAGAGGTACAACCATTTCTTAACCGGGATTCGAACCCGGGACTCCCAGATCACGAGGAAGACGCGCTACCTCTGTGTCAGAACGTTGGCAGATGGAAGGATGTAACTTTAACTAGAGAGTATGTTAGGAAGATTTTGGGAGATTCCTCCCACTGGTTTACTTATCATATTCGCATCGCGGATTCCTTGAAAAATTAATTAGAAATCAAACGTTTCGATCTAATGCTCACAAATCAAATGTCATCTTTAAGCTTAAGATATATGTTGCTTACATGAATGTTATTGTTAGCCGACATTGATATAAACATAACCCCAATAAAGTTTTCTTCTCGTATAGAGATTCAACAAAATCTCAAGGTTGAATCGTTTGATAACTTCAATAATTTGTCTTAGCTATTGCGTCGTGTGTGCGAGAACGTTCCAAAGCTGATAATGATTTAATTTCATAAGAGCTCATAAAATACGGAACAACAACAAGCGATAAACAATAGTAGCAGTTTCATGGTTGAACTGATTTTGCAAGGAGAGGTCGACATGTTATTAGGTGGTCTCGTTTAATGGTAGTCATCTTAATTCTTTTTATCTTCACGTTGTTAATTATCTCACTCTTTTTTATTTTAATGTATTGATATGATATTAATTAATCTTGCTTTAAAAGTACATTATAATTTTATACGTAATTGTTTGTATTGTGTTAATATTATCTTAAAATAAGATAAAGAGTGTTTTGATCAGATTTTACTTTTTTTCTCAAAGATCGGAAAGTAATGTGATATCTAAAAGAGATACATGGAGATTATACTGATGAAAAATGAATGGGGTTCACGTCTCAGAACTTAATTTTCGAATTTCTTCCAGCTAAATTTTTTATGACCAGTATTTAGACCTCCATATCAAACTGATAATAACCAAATGATTGCCTTAAAAGATTCGAATGGCCCTCCATAAACGCATGAAGTTTGTGAAAGTCCCTAAGTTTATTTTTCAACCACCTCTATGCATAGTATGTTATGTCTGTTTCGATTTTTAATTTCCGTAATATTTGGATGAATACAATGTTTCAATTTTGAGTTTTACACTCGAAAAGCATTAAAATGACTGTTTTCAAAATAAATGATAAATAGCGTTGAAAAATGAACTATTTGCCTTGACAATAAGTAAAAAATTTCCAGGAAAACTCATGAATCAGAACAAATTGGAACGAAAGTTTGATAAATTATTATATTAATTCGGTGGATTATTAATGTATTTTTTACTTTCAGTCATAGTTGAAAACTAATAAACTCGGATAAAAAATGTTTTGAACTGGAAAATCGGTTTATAATTATGTTTTTCTGTAGCTATAAAAGATTAGGTATATCTTTAAATACTAATTAGAAAACGAATCTGTCCAGAGCTTTTGGCTTTAGGCTGCAAAAAAATGATGACTCTTTTAAAATTCTTTAAATTAAATATATCATAATATTTTCTTATTTACTTAATTTTTTTACTGGTAAGAACCAAAAATTTCACAAAAGTGAAATGATCAAACAACACACAGACAAGTAATATAAAACAATTAAAACAATTCCAATTTAGGTCAACAAAGAAAACTTTTATTTTAGTTACTTTTTATTTAATAATTACAATTAATGTAAATAATTTATCAAAAAATTATTGATTTTCAAAAAGAAGAAGAAACTTTCAAATTTCACTGGAAAAATAATGAAATTATTGCATTTTACCGACTGAACCCGTTGATTTCAATTTTTATTTCAAAACTTACTTAAAAAAACTCTATTTAAACTCTTATTCAGCTAAAACTCTTTTTTAAGTATTAAAAATTAATTAAATTTAATTAATGGATTAATATTTGAAAAAACTGTACTAACATCAAGTGTCAACCACTATAAGCTAGAAAAAAAATTTACTTGAAATTGGGTGAATGAATAAAAAAAAAATTATTAACGATTGAAAAGTTGAACAAGATGCATAAATATATATAAGGAGAGTGTGAACTAATAGTAGGAATTGAAAAATTTTAAACAGTTTCAGTCAAAAACAAATGAAAAATAAATAAAGCGTAGTGATTAATAATGATATGTTCTTTCATTGTAAATAAACGAATACAGAAAAGTGTTTTATTTTTTAGAAAAGTAATCACCTATTTTCAGCATTACTTGTTTTTTTCTATCTGTTTGAAATTTCTAGAATGGTGGTTAAGAAATTTCTGCGTAGCTATAATTTATGAAATTTGGCTTGTATAAATAGAGGCTAAGTTAACGTGAAGTAATACCTGAATACAACGTTCTTTAAGATGGGTTTTGTTAATATTTTAAAATATCACAGTACTATTAAGTATTGAAATTTTCACCCAATACCTGTAATACAATTGTACAAAGTATATATCAAAATTCTAATAAGCAGCAATATAAAATTTGTAATTTAATAAATAAATTGACTTATTTAATATTATAACATCCCGAATTCATATTAATTACTAACTTTACAAATGTTCAGGCTTGTATTAAATAAATAAAATATTTCAACATCAGTATTACCTGTAGAATAACATTCTCGAGAGCGAAAGACTGAAAATAACGCACAGGAAAATTTCTGTGAGCCTGTACAATAACAGTCATCAGTAGTATACTGCTTTTACAATTCAGAGGAAATATATTTTCCAAGGAAAAAGAGTTATTCGTAGATAAATAGACACTGGTTGAAATGAATGTCGAAGGAAAAAGTTATTGGTTTCCAAATAAAATTGTTTTACAACAACGAATCACGCTACATTTCGTGTTCAGAATAGAACTAATCTAATGACCGTAGTTTTCGTTCTGTAAGGTAAATCTGATTAGGAAAATGAGTTTGGCCTCTTCGATTTCGAGTTGTTACTTTTGCAAACAATTAATGATTTCTCTAGATTTCAGGGGGAATGAGTGGAAAGCTTACTTGGAAAAATTTGATTGATTTTGAGATAGTATGGATTTCAGCATACTTTTCTTTCCGCGAATTTCGGTAAAATATATTGATTATCGATTATAGTATTTGCAACCATTTTTTTTTTTAAAAAAAACTTGAAGACTAGGCAATAAAAAAAATTGGAAAAAAAATTCTACTCGGTGCTCGAATAAAGTAATATCATAAACAAATTAATCTGATTTTCTTTTTGTTTTCAAACACGAGATATTTTTACCTTCATTTGGCAACTATGCAAAATTATAATGAAGAATTATTATAATAAGGAAAATACAGCTAATAGTTAAAAATGAATATCAGAAAAGTGTATTTAAATTTGCTCTTGTAGCAAACAATAAATAAAAAAAATAATCAAAATTAATCAATAAATAATAAAAGTAAAATACATATTGTAAAGGTACGCTGTTGTTAGAGCATTTAGTAATTAAAAATAATGTTTTATAAAATATGACTGTATAAATGGAATTTTCGAAAGAAAAAAGGTGAAAACAGTATGCTAAGGAAATTCGGCTATATTGAGTATAAGTATCGTTAAACGGACTAAGTTATTGTTTTTGGTGATATTTTTATCGTATTTGTATTAATTCAAAAATTGTTTCCGATCTCTTTTAAAATATTAAAATTGTAACTTACGATAGCTCTCTCCAATGTACGGATTTATACACTGAAAAAAAATTGGTCCTTCAGCTCAATTGTTATGTATATATGATACGACGCTGTATTGTGCTGTATAGTCGACTGTGCACTATACAGGAACAGAGATATCATAAAATCTCGATAAATTTAACTCGTAAAAAGAGAGATTTGAAGAAAAAAACTAAGTTGTGGATTTATTAAGTGATAAATAAAATACGCACCGAACTGAATTTTATATGTTATAAAATTATCACCATGGATCATACAACAGGGAAATGGAAGGAAAGAATAAGTTTAATAAAGACAGGTTTACATCCATTTTTATTTTCTCATATTCTAAAAATAAACTATTGCAATAAAAAATCGAATTTGGGACCTTGACGGATTTTGACGAGTCCTCTACTCAATGAATCCAAAAATTATATATTTTTTACAACACAGACATATTTTTACAAGAAGATTTATTTTTAAAATGCAGACAATGGGCCATATATATTTTTATAAATATGTCTGTACGTATATCTGTATAATAAAAAACTTAAAAACATTTTTAGCTAGGAAAAAAACGGATGAAATTTAATGCCTAGATTTTAGACCAAATTTGTAAGATTGTGTCAATTTTGAGTAAAATTCATTCAAAGGATGCTCAACTATTTGGCTGTTAGTCTGTAAGTGAGCTTCATAAAAGCAAAACGCAAAGAGTTAGATACATAAAATTTGGTATTCAGGTTTAGCTTTTAAAATGTAGATTCTTATTAAATGTTGGATAAAATCTGTCTACGTTTGGTATTATTCAATTCCTTGTTCTAGAAACACTATAACTCATTAATACAATGATTTAACCTGCTTGGATAAGAAGGGCTTGCCATCTCAGGTTTCGTCCTCGGCATCTGACTGCGGTTTAAAATTTGGTATGCTCTAAAATAACCCTAGAGTTAATTTAAAACGGGTTCGTTAGTAAAATTAAACCAAACTCAACTTAGCAATGACTTAAATCACTGAAAATTCGGCATTTAATTTCTCAACTTCATCTATGGTTCCAAGTCAAAATTTGGTTTCAATCGGTCAAAAAAAATGTAATTCAATATACAGGTCTATATTTCTCAAATTATTGTTCGACAATGACAAGAAAGACATTCGTAATATCACCCAAGGCCCCTTATTTTTCGCGAGGGGAGGGGTAGATATAGGAGTGGGGTAATATTAATTCAGAATTTGTGTAAAAGTTCCAGAAAATTCACTTTTGTGGTTTATAAGTTTTTAAGAGATATTAATGGTGAGAATAATAATCAGACATCTGATGACTATCCTCGCTTCAAAACTTCCGTCAGAGGAAAAATAAGACATTTTCGGAATCATGTTTGTGGGAAAACGTACAGAGAATGAAATGCTGGGTGAAATTCGACCTGAATTCTTTACTCTAAAATAGTAGATTACTACAAAATTTTAATTGGATTCATCCATGGCAAGCCAGTTTGACAATGTAATCCTTTTGCATGCTAACATCATAACACAAAATTACGGCATGTGAGGTATATGGGACAAGGTATGTAGGATAACATCGAATTTTTTCAATGTTTTATCTGTCAATCTGTATATCAAGCAAACGAGTGTAATAAATTGAATTTTTTATAGCACAATAATACAATTTTATAAAGCACACATTCAGAAATATTTAGATTGTTACAAAGGTAAAAATATGATATGTCTGTTGAAACATGCGATCATTTCGCTCCTCAGCAGATTCATTCTGTCTCCTCAATTCAGTTGCAGTGAGATTTGAAGAAAGATGGTTATTTCGCTTATCAAAAGTCATCTCTTTCCCTAAGTGTGGACATTATTTCTCTGATAATCGCTAACCGGAAGCATCTTTCCTCTTCCGGCCAACGTTGGATGTCCTTTTTAGGGCGACATAATAAGTTTTAGATCGCTATTTAAAATCAGACGTAAACAAAAAAACTGTATCGCATGTGCATATCACAGCTCTTACTATTTCCGCATTCGCCGTTTGAAGTTTCGTGCATGCGCGGATAAGTGCAAAGTTAAAATCACAATTATAAGATTCTTTTTTTATTTCGATATAACTTTAATGTACTAAAATCTTCCCCAATAAATGCCCTACAAAATGGTATAAATATCTTCAATATCAATTAATTATTTCTGGAGTTTTTGTGGTTCAAACAAACAGATGCTTTCAGGAGACATCATTTTATATTATGTATAGATAATATTAAAAGAAACATTCTGAGCTTACAAATAACTTTACAGAAAAATGAAACTAATGAATATTATATAAACCTGATTTATTGCACTTGACAAAATATTAATGCTATCCTGAATTTAATTTTTACAAATTTATTTATTAGTCAACATGGGTAAAAAACATCTTTTAATATTCATTTGTGAAGGCCATTTTAAACCTAGCGACGCTAGGTTTTACTTAGTCAGAAATTCAATACGGTATTGATCTATGCTTCTTTGGTCTAAATCTATCTATTTCTTATTATTTACATCTATTTATTTCTACAGATAAGAAAACAATAACTCAATAGTATGATTGATAAGATAATTGAATTTAGTAGAACGCCATCATATTAAAATTGCATATTTAAATCAAACCAGTTGATAACTCAGCGTTGCTAGGGTACCAAACTTCTGTCTTACGCTTCTGCATTTTTTTTCACAAATTATGTGGCTAATTTTCTCCATCAAACATAATCTCTTAACAATGAAGTAATTATTAAGTTTTGCCTGTAAATAGACTATTCGAATGTTCAAGTATTCTAGAAGCATTCCAATTTTCAATTGTTGCAACACATTCCAGATGATCCTCAAGGCAGGTTTTCATGCCATAAGTTGTATCAATCGATCCCTGTACTCTTAAAAGTTTTCATGTTGATAAGTACAACTAGAATTATGAGTATTCCTGCTATATTCCGTAGAATTCAAGGAGAAATATTTTTCCTTCAGTCTGTTTTCTTTTCTCCATCCTGATAGATATTTCATGTCATCTTGATAGATGCATCATGTCCTTTGTTGACTTATCTATTATTCCCCACACACCTGCATTCTCGTTATTCAGCATTTATTTGATATTTTCGTTCTCCATTTTTTTATTATTTGCTTTCAGTCCGATTTGTCTTTCTTGGGCGGTTTCCAGCAATTTTCAACTTACCTTACTTTCAGCATTTATCCGATTTCTTCAGCTTTGTTTTGCCATTTCTGATATTCTACTTTGAATTTTTTTTCCTTTGTTTTTTTTTAATACTTTAAGTTAGTTTGATTTCTATCGGGAATAATCTAAGGAGTTTTGCAATTGAATTTTGAAACTCAGTATATTGCCTCGATAAAAACACACTGTCTCCAGAGCAAAATTGTCAATTAAATCATTAAAAAGATTAAATTGTAATCCCATAAAGAATGCCAAACGAGATTATAAGAAAAATAGTCTTTAATGCCGGGTTTACACGGGGCCAGTTATAAGCCGACAAGTAGGCAGCGCATGCGCAGAAAGAGACCGATTTAAGTTTGCCACAATTTCATAAGATAGATTCAAGCAGTCCATGCTTGGCTGTCAATTGTCATTTTGGCGTCTTTTTTTCACTGCGTATCTTATTGAAGTTATGGATATTTACATTAAGAAACATAGTAAAATAGAGGGGGGGGGTCAACATGCCTAATTTTGGAAAACTATAGAAAAGAAGTGAGAAATAAATTTAAAAAAGAATACAATCGCCCATCAGAAAGAGCAATGAATTGCGGAACTAATCTACAATAAGTTATCAATTTTTTAAACGCCAAAAAAAAAAATCCCTCTAAATTCTGCTAACGCATGCGCAGTAAGAAAAAGTACAATACAGCTGCTTGTGGTTGTATCATCGGGACAATTACTTGCTATCCACAGAACCGCATTTTTTAAACCTTCCTTCGCATGCTCTGCTTACTTGCTGTCTTATAGCTGACCGAGTGTAAACCCAGCATAAGATAAAATAATATTCATGACAATATAAAATAAATTAAATATTTAAGAGTCGAAATCTATTAAAATTTTTAAAAAATTATATTTTAAACTCAGCAGAAAAAATAAATGTTTTTGAAAGCTATTTTTTGATGAATTTATCGTTTTGTTATTGCTATTAGAATTTTTTTAAAATTATATGAATGAGAATTATTAGTAATTACTATCTTATTTCAAAAAATATTGTTTAGATTTAAATCTACTACCAGTTACCGTTGGCAATTGGTTCATAAACTATGTAGTAAAAGAATTGACAAAGCAAATATGCAATTCGCCTGCAACGATAATGTACCGATTTCAATTATTTTTATATCATCTGAAATTTTATGACACATCTCCATTTCTGTTTTCGAGAGATAATGACAAATAACATCAAAGATATCTGATTGGTTAGCTACACTTCAAACTGGTAAAATTAATTTTCACATATTAATTATAAGAGAAACGAATAACATCATGATTTCGGTTAATCCAAAATTTCATAAGCAAGTAATGTACAAAAAAAAGGCAATTCCTACTTAGATTAACAAAGAGATACTATATATAATTTTTTTTATAAAAAAAGTACAATTAATATAAATAATTTATGAAAATATTATTGATTTTCGTAAGAATTGAACTCGCATTCTTCAATTTCACATAAAAAAAATACTGAAATCCGCCCATTTTATCGATTTAGCTACTGCTTGCTACTTTCAATTTTCATTAAAAACTGTTAAAACTCTAGTTACAAGATTAAAAACTAATTAATATTGTATTTTTTGAATTAATATTTCAAAAACTTTATTAACATCGAGTGTCATTCACTACAAGTTTAAAAATTGTACATGAACTTGAGTGAATGAATGAAATGTATTTTATTAACGATTTAAAATGTGAACATTATATCTATTTATATGGAGAGTGTGAAATCATAGAAAGAATTGAAAAAAATTGAGTATATATTACGTGGCGCCATCTGTTGGTTCGAAAACGAACTGTTCAAAATTATATATATATATATATATATATATATATATATATATGTATA
>JAOUZG010004552.1:2628586-2647825 GCA_026289955.1 Argiope argentata | reverse complement strand
CATTTTATTCATCCACTGCAAGTTTTAAAAAGTGTATTTGAGCTTGAGTGGATGAATAAAATGTATTTTATTAAAGATTGGAAATTTGATCAAGATATATATCGGGTAGGAATACAATAGTAATAATTGAAAAAGTTAAGACAATTATGTGTTTTATTAGCTTTGGGATTGATAGATAACGAGTCTCTTGAATGTTTTGCCAGTATTGTTTGGAATATTTTTAAAAACTTATTGCTTCTCAATAAACATCTATATTAATCTTGACAGTGAAATGGTAACAAAAAAGGAAAAGTTGAGCTAAAATTAATACCAAATTAATAGTAAATTAATTTAAATATTTTTATAAATTAATTCTGCTTCTAGCCATACTGTTTATGGCAATATTAATGAAAAGCTTTCCGTTTTGTTTATCTTTCCTGAGTAACTGAAATTTTTCGTCTGTCGACTACCAATTTTCCGAATCGATAAACAATACTTTTGTTGTTTTTTAAAATAGTAATTGAACATCAAGTGATATCAGAAGAAGAAATAAAACACAAAAAATGAAATTTTCCAATTTTCTTTCCCAAATTTCATGTTATCATGTGAGAACCTTATTATTTTAAGGCATTGTTTGCCTTAATTAATTTAAATTATTAACCAACTTGCCTTAATTAAATTTCATGGAATTCTGTGAGAACATTATTATTTTTAAGGCATTGCTTGCTTTAATTAATTTAAGTAATTAACCCATTTAAACAGGTTTGAAAAATCATGTGACTATCAGAATACGTATGCGTTGATGTATCAAGAATCAGATACATGGCGGACATTCGTGCCAAGTTGTAACATTTTGTTGAAGATGAGTCGCCAAATGTGAGAACCATCTTTACCATGTTCTAATAAGCCTAAAAGCCGAAAATTGATGCCCCAAAAGCGATTAATCGCAAATTTTCAGCCCGTTCATTTTGTGGCTTCAAAAACCTCAAACATATATATCATCATGTTTCCACGTGATAAAATTTTTTTAACTACGAAACAAATATAACAACGTAGTCATTGACTCAAACTTTTGAATCATAATTAAATTTCCATTTTTAAATGGTTTTTTGACCATAAATTGTCAAATGTGATAAACTTCTACATTATTTTCTAATAACCGTAAAAGAGAAAAATTGCTCCACAAAAGTGATACATTTCCAATTCATTGCTTACGAATTTTGAGGCTTCAAAAACCACATTCTAAAATAACATCATGCTCTCACATGATAATACAAAGAAAGATTGAACGAGAATTGCCAATTTGAAAAGAAAAGCTGAAAGCTGTCAATTTTCCAGTGAGACTAGCTTTCGCTACGATTATCATTAAATTACAAGGTCAGATTTTCGAAAAAGTTAATTAGATTATTAATGATCAAATTACAGTATTTTCAAATGGCCAAATATAGACAACATTATGTAGAGCAAAAACTGGATCTGGGATTAGAATTCGGGTTAAAATAGGCTACATTATAAAGCATTATTTTAAAAAATGATATCAATTAATAAAAATTAAACAACATGAAAGATTATATTAATAAGTATCCTTGAATGGTTTCCAAGAAAGATTTTATTTAATTTGTTTCAAAAAAATTTAATTTCATGTTTTAATTCTGAATTACTGCCGAAAAAATAAAAATTATTATGAGATTTTTCTGAATTTTAACTGATAATAAAACACTTTAAAAAAATTGAAATGAGTTTTTTTTGTCCATGAGTTTATTAAACAGCTTGTTTTCATTTAGTTTTGCTGTCTGGAGATAGAATTTAAATTTTACAGGAATAAACCTCCTAACTAAAGGATATATATTATAACTCTCCTAACCAGAGGATAACATCGGGGTTGACGAGCGAAAGTTTGCAGGGGTCGAAACTTTCTAGTTTTTAATAAAAAAAATCTAATTAACATTTTGAAGGGAAAAAACTATTTTTAGTGAGTACCTATTATTCAAAAGATAACTACCTATTATATTTGAAAATTCCATATTCAATGATCATTTTTTTACTGTACAGCATTTCGTACAATTTTCAATCATTAACGTTACATGGCGCAACTTATAGATATTAAAAACATTTCATTTTAAAATGACATCATTTTCAATATCAGAAAAAAGAATCAAAAGTAATGTAGGAATATTCTTACCTTATATATTGTTTTCGCCATTGGAAAAAATTATTAAGGAACTTTTTAAACAAATATTGGTGATGTTGGAGAACTCAGAAGATACTAACGGTCTGCATTGAAATCTTTTCTCCGCTGAACTTATTTGCTTGTTATATAATTGGAAACGAACGTCGGATGCTCAGCCACTTTTTCAAACTTATCTCTTCGTTTTGGCGTCACGTGACATAGGGTCTTAACATCTTTTTTAGTATTCTAAACACGTTGATTTGCATAACAAGCCTACATGCATGCATACATGGGATATAAAACGCAGTAAAAAGAAAGGGTCAAAATGAATTAATAATAACTCTATGCAGTAATTTTAAGTGTCACCCTCCGATTATTCAAACCTTTTCTTATTGAGTACTGGCCTTGTTGCATTTATTTTAACTATATTGGCTATAAATTAGAGTTCCTACTTAAGCGTTATTCGCATGGATTGTAACCATCCTTGACAGAATTTTAATTAAATTAGCTATTTTTGTAAGTGATTTTGATGCTTAAAAAAATTCTTGGTCGTAAATTACCAAACAGATAACTCTTGAGACAAGCAAAAATAACAAATGCTGATCAATTAACCTCTATTCTTGGCCATTTTGTTCAAATAAAAATGTCAGATTTTGAAAATAATTCGCACCTTAAAATTGAATTTAGACAATAATCAATTTTTTCAGCGAATGTACAAGTTATTTTTAGAAAAAAAATTATTTTTTATTGCTTTGATTACATTCGTAGCGTTGGTTTAATGGGATTTATTTTGAATTGAAACTATCAACCAACTATATTAAAGCAATCGTTGTGAAAGTGATTTTAAAGGTAAAAATATTCTGAATCAAAACTAATAAAAGAAATATAAATTATAATTAGGGTGTGCTAAGGCTGCTACATCTAAAACACAAATGAACTTTATCAAATTAAAAATAAATATTAACTTTTAATGCAAACATGAAATGGAACAAAAAAAAAAGAGTTAAGTGATGAATCCAGTTCGAAAACTTTATCAAGGGGCACCCTGAGACAGAGATTCAAACAAGGGAATTTTTTTCCGTGAAGAATCTGACTTTTGTCCAAAATGTTGACATCTCTACTTATAATAAAGTACGAAGTGTGTGTGTGTGTGCGTGTGTTGGCGCTGTACAGGCCAGACCGTTTAGCCTACAGCTACCAAATTTGGTATATGTATACCTTGAATGCCGGGAATATGCACCTCGGAGCCCGTTTTTTGAATTTTTGATTAAAATTTTAATTAATTAAAAAATAAGTCAAATTTTAATGTTTTTTCGCCATAACTTCTGAAAATATTACAGCACAAAATTGATTTTTGCTTCACATTAAAGCTCAAAAAATTAGCTTTTCAATGATACTATTGTTTTTACATACGAATTAACACTTTAATTTTAATGAATTTTATAACATGTAATTTAATCGTGTTTTTTTTCAACTACTTTTTTCGCAAAAATAAAATAAAAATAAAATTTTATCTTCTCGAGGTTCTCAAAAAAAATCAGCTTTTAATAAAATGTTGCCATCACAATTTCTGAAGTTCTTATTTAAAAAAAGTTAATTACTACCAAAAATAAAACAGAAAAATACAATTTTCATCACGTGATTATATCAATTGAAACAAATAGGAAATGTGATATTTTTTAAACAATAAATGCAAGAGTAAATATTTCTTGATTGTTTGCTATATCAAAATTAACAATTCCATTAAAGAAATAAAGTAAATAAAAATATATCACAAAAGTGCGACTGTTAAAACTGAAATAGAATTTTTAGAAAAGCACCAAACGATAATCTTCTGAGAGCGAGATTAATTATTTAAAAGCGAGAAATCTTAGACGAACTTTGCAAATGAGGTCATTTCAAAGAAACGACGAACAAAAAGCAATTGATAATGAGTCGTAGTAAAATATTTTTGAATTCTTTTTTTTTAATTTTTAAAACAATAAGGCATGTTTTGAATTGCTACTTTTGCTTATGTGAAGAAAATATTTTGTTCAAATCAAAGAATTCGCCTTCTTGATTGTAAATTATCTCCGCATTTTAATGAATCATGTGAAATAAAAACGTATATTCTTTCAACGAAGTAACGTAATAATAAAGCTGGTTTGGTAAAAGTAGGTCAGCTATTTGAAAACGCATCTTCTTTCAAACAATCATACGTAATAATTAACAATGCAAAATTTGTTAGAGCATATAAAACTATTTTTACCCGCATATTTCGGCGACATCAATACTTTCTACCAAAACAATATCATGTTCTCTCACGAGAAAAAAAAATCAACTATCATTCTAAATTAAACATATGAAATTGTCATTTTCGACATGTGTCTGTATAAAATGAAACAAATATGAAACATGAAATTTTTGGAAAATAAATGGATGGAAACGTTTTCTATGATATTTTACTATACATATATTACTAATCCATTTAAACAATTTTATTTAAGGCAAATATAACTTCACATCTACGAGGCACCTTCCCCTAATCGGAGCCCAACATCTAATTTCTTAATTTTTTGAGGAGAGACATAAATCTCTTAGCAATTGGTCCAAGTGAAATATATAATTATAGATTTAGGGGAAAATGCTGATAAATTAAATTTTTACATACATCATCTGCTCTGTAAATCATATTTAACAAAATATTCTTGAGACAATAAGTTCTCAAATAAAAAAGTGGCATTCCAATCAACTAAATCAATCATCGAAGCTGATCGATCTATGAAAATTTCAACATAACTATTCGATATAAACTGGCGATGTTAGATCACTTTATCAAGATATCAATGAAGCCAATCAGAGTTACTATTGAATAATTGGTCTAGATTATGAAAATGCTGATTGTTCTAAACTTGCAATAATCAGAACTGAATAAATCAGCCAGATTTGAAGAAGATAGAATTGCTTATTTATTTATTTAGAAGTTGAAATATTAAGAATATTTTACAAATATGAATCTATAAGACCATAACTTAAACCATTTTTTGAAATATATTTGTAAACCTAAATTTTTTTATTATTGAGAGCATTTATGTACATCTAAAAATAACATTAAAAACTGAAGGTTTCAATTAACCTGTGAATTTTTTGCTGAATAATTCCTTGAGATCTCATAAATTATTAAAAAAAATTATGATGTTTCAATTTTTGTATTGAACATAAACTTCAATGTCGAACTACTCTGCTTTCAGCTCTTAGTTTTATTTAAAGACATGCTTGGATTGAGTAAAGAGGTCTTTATATTAATTGAAGTTTCATCATTTTCAATTTAATTTAAAAGTGAATTTTACGTGCACTGATAGAAAATCAGAGAGAGATGCGGAGTTCAAAGATTGGACTGCTTAAGGCCTACATAATAGCATAAGTGAATTATATGACTGTCGAAATTTGAAGCTTAAAAATGTTTTGCTGAAAAACTTATTATGAAACCAAGTTATATAAAAAAAGATTTTACCCTTTAGTCTGCATTAATATTGGCGAACCGACTGGTCGCCAAAGGCGGCTAGTCTTAAATAAAAAGAGCCCTGGTTTGAATCTCTTCCTGAGGGTGACCCTTGATATCTTCAGGCCGGACTCATCATTCCTTTCCTTTTTTATTCCATTTAATTCATTTTTGCATTTAATAGCTAATTTATTTCTAATTTGGTTGTTTTGAATTGATTAATGCTTAATCTATAAGACAAATTTAACAGGAAAATATATTTTAGGATTCATTACTTTTAATCTTTTTTAATAGAAACAATTATTCAGCTGAATAAATGGCAAACTATCTGATATCACTGTGAAAACCAGGAATGAAAATTCCATAATTTTTTACTATAGGGAACGCATCTTAACTTATATAATATTTATAGTTGAGTTAGAAAATTCTAAACAAAATTGTATATGAGTACTATGAAAACATATTTTCCCTATCAAAATCTAATAGCATTTAAAAGTAGGGATAATGGTTCTCTTCTTTTACGCTTCTGTTTTTGTGCTGCGTTTTAAGAAGACGCGCCTTGTCCGTGCTCTTGTAAATACATCGTAATCTCCCGGGATGGAATAAAACGAACTTAAAAATTCAAAATGCCATCTATGTATTCGAAACCACCTTCTGCTTTCAACAAAAATAAATCTTATACATAGGATATTAATTTTATAATAAAATATGTAATAATTTTAACTGGTAAAAATATTTTCTGATAAAATCTCAATGAAAAAATATTAAAATTAAGAAGGAATGTCATAAACATCTTAGAAATTTTATGGGTTTTTTTATTTCACATTTTTAGTTCTGTTTGGGGACAACAGGGAATACAAAGGGACTCAAAAACGACTAGATATGTATCCAAAGAAATCACCTGTAACTCGAAAATATTTTTATTAAATATATTGGATTATGAATTACTGTCTGTCCATAAGGAGATCTCTGGCCGACAGTTGTCTATGTTTATGGCGGGCGTCATAGAAACAGGTTACTGCAGGAAGAGTCCATTTCGCAGAGGTAGAAATTCATTCAAGTTTCTTACATTGGCGCATTTAGCGCCTAATTGGCGGTATTGATATATTGCCTTTAATTTTCGAAAGCAAATTCGAAAAATAATTCACTGGGCCGAAAATCCTTTGCGTACTTGGAATTTTGAAAAAAAAATATTATTCCTGTTAGAATAATATAGAAATTCTTTTCTGATTAGTACAGAAAGAACAGAGTAAATCAAATAGAAAAACTGAATAATTATTTATATGTCTAACGAGTGCACAAGAAGAAAAAAAATTAAGTAGAATCCAGCATGACAAAAATTTATCTTCATTTTATTTGTTTTAAATTTATGTAACTACTTAAGATCAAATTCTCCGCAGCAAACGCGAAGTAATCTGTCTAATTCAACATAAAAATAATAACATAATAATCGTAATTATTTCATAATTTTTATAAAAGGTTGCTGTTAGTAAAATATCCATTGTTAAATATGTTTAAAACTTCTCCAAAATAAATTTATTTATTTATTTTTGATATATATACTATTTTTCGGAACTAAAAATTAACAATTACATCTTATCAAATTTTAAGGATAATCAAAAGTATGTTAAGCTGAAACTTTTGATTATCGACATATTGAATAACAGAAAACAAGAGCACATTATTGAAAAAATAGAAAATAACAGAAAGGAATCAAATAAATTTCGTATCTTCAGAAAATAAACTAAATAAAATTCTATATCTTCTATAACTTACGATTAAACTACTGGAAATGAAACAAAAAAAGCAATTTTAAAATGCTCTTTTTGTTTATAAAACACATTAATAATTATTAAAAGAGTGCAAAACTAGCAGAGATCGTGTGACAGTTGTGTACTTTCAATTAAAAGAACTCTAAAACACTGTGACAAGATTCCGTTTCTTCTGAATCGGAATCCGATTCAATACTTCCAATCTAAATTACTAGTTCATCTACTAGTTATTCTAAAACCCCATCTTTTTCTTAATACGAATTTTCAGCAAGTTTCAAGCAAAATTCTATAACACTATGCACAATTTTACGTGCTTGTGATTTTTAAAAGGCATTTTAAAGGATCTTAAAATTCAAGAGACAAAAATAATTAACTAATGAAATGCAGGTAATATTAACGAAAGAAAATATTAATAAAATATAAAAGAAGTAAGCTAAGCAAATATAAAGATACGAGCAACTGCGGTAAAAGCGAGAAGACGAATGAGCAATAGTTTTTTTATCGCTTCATTTTTTCGCCAAGATAAAGAATACCCCCGCAGACTTCCGTTCGATTTCACCCATTCGAAATGGATCCTTCCTATAACGCCCGCCGTAAACATAGACGACTGTCGGCCAGAGATCTCCTTATGAACAGACAGTATAGCCAAGGCTGTACATTTATAGTTCGAATATACCACTAAAACAAGAAGTTCGTTTAATGTAGCAGTCAATTAATATAACAATATTTTCAAACAAGCCCACATATTATACAAAAACTATTATTTTCTGTTACTAGAATTATGAAAAGCAAACATATGTAAATATCCATAGAGGATTCCCTATTTTTTTAAGAATGTTCCTCTGGTTTTGATTATTATGGCATCCAATTAAAGAATACTTCTAGAAAAATACCTTTGCAGTAATTCTCTGAAATACAAGTTTACATAGAGTTAAGGTGGGTTCACACTCAGGAAGTGATAGGATTCCAGTTAGTCACGCATGCGCGGAAGGAAGATTATCTATGCGCTGAGAGAGCGGCCAATTGGAAGTTCAGACAAATACTTGCTACTGTACAGCTTCTGCACATGTGTGGTCTTACAGGATGTGATTGAGTGCAAACCCGCCACCTTTAGTAAAAGTAGTAGCGTCTAATTAAATTAAAGCTAAATTAGAAAATAAATGTTCTGAATGGTTTTCCCGCTCAATTTTTGTTAAGGCCAGGTTTGATTTCTTTCTTTTTTGATCGATTTTGTTGATAATTTTGATGTAATATAAATTCCCTTCCCTTCCTTTTTAAATCTAACCTTTTGTATATTTTTTTCTGAACTTTTTTCTATTACATAAAATTTTCTTCATTTTCGTTGCGCAAATTGTGTTTTATTTTAATAGTAGGCTTTATGTAATTTGTCATAATTTTTCTCTTCACCTAGTTAGTTTTTGAGTTATAAAACCGTCGAGTTCAAGAATTCCATCAATTTTTACCCTTAATGGATAAAATTAGTTACTGAATGATTGAAGTAGAGCTACAAGATAACGCAATGCGTTGTTGTTATATTTGATTTAAGCTGAACTAAGTCTTATCAGACTCTCCGACCCGCTCGTTGGCACATGGAATAAACCATAAAACTCAATGATTGAACCACCTCAACAGCTACACGGCGGGAACTGTGGTTGAGTCCAAAGGGCCATCTCCGACCAAGGTACAACCCTTCCCATAGGAAGTACGTCCCGTCATCAATGGGAGGAACCTAACTCCCACCTATTAGTGTACTTTCCGCTGTGGCGAGATCCAAATACCATGCCGGAGGCATCTCATCCTCAGTATGAGCCCACCCCCCTCCTCGGGGGAATTAAGCTAAGCTAAAACAGATTCTAGAACAGATTTCGTCGTCGGCATTTTTAAGTACTCATCAACAATTGTGGATTCTTATTTTCAAAAATTACATTAACTTATTTCGACATCAGTCAGATATTATTTGCTGCTTTTCATGTGCATATGTAATTTTAGCTAAATATATTTATCAGTTAAGAAAATAATTCAAGAATAAGATAACACTAAAATCGCCTGTTTTTTTAAATCAATCCCAACTTTTAGCTCACATTCTCCCTATGTTACGACGTTCGAATTGTGGGCGAATATCGCTGTAAAATGCCAATAGATGGCGCTTCGAGGAGTGTAAATAGTAGAGTTTTTTGTAAATAAATGTGTGTGTGTTGGGAAAATGGCGGTCTCGTCATTATGCCGAAATTCTTTGTGTTTCCAAACCCCCTAATTCGCTCTGAGGTTAACACCCTATATATCTTGTTCAAATATTTAGTCGTTAATAAAATCATTTTTGTTCATCCACTCAAGTTCTAATACATTTTTTAAAACTTGTAGTGGATGATATTTGATGTTAATGCCGTTTTTTAAAATATAAATTCATTAATTTTTTAATTAATTAAAAATTAACTTTCTCACCAAAAATCTTCATTTCCCCACCGCCAAATAAGTAATGAATTCAGTATGTTTCCTCCCCCCCCCGTAATGATGTTGGACAAGGTAAACATGTTTCCGGCCGGTTATTTCAAACGATTCTGTTGGTTTTCTTAATGTTTGGCGCATTTAAAATTAAAATTTTTTAATTAATCTATTTTTCGGATTCATTTTGTAGTACTTTCGAATTAAAATAATACAGATTAAAGAAAGTTAAATTTTTTTAATCTGAATCGAATTACCCCAAATGGCGTATAAAATGCACGCATTTGCGTTGCCTCAGTTGGTATTGAATCCTCAATTGGTGTTGAAAATTCAACGCCAATCGAATGTGTTCTGATTTATTTTCAACGGATACAAACTTGATTTTGCTTTCACCAGATATAATTTTTTTTAAAATAATTATTTATATTAATTGTAATTCAATAAAAAGTAACTAAAATGAAATTTTTCTTTGTTGACCTAAGAAGGAGTTGACTTAAAATTTTTTAATATTACCTTTTAAATAGAAAATTGTTTGAATGGGATTAATTCAAACGATTTAATAAATTACATTTCTTTATTATCATGTCAGAACATGATGTTGCTTTTGGGATGAGATTCTGATGTCAACAAAAATCTGTAGTCGAAAAATAAAAATTTTATCATCTGCACGAGCATTTCAAAAAATCAGCTTCAAATAACGCGTTGCCATCGCATTTACAAAAGCTCTGATTTAAAAAAAATAAGTAAATGACTACAGCAAATAAAACCTAGAAAAATGTCATTTTGAATCATATGAAATGAAATAAACAGGAAATGTGATATTTTTTGAAAATAAATGCGAGACAAAGTTTTTTTTTTTTTTTTTTGGATCGTTTGCAATACTAAAGTGACCCATTCAACGGGACAGTTAAAATGAATAAAAATATAGTCTAACTCGCACGAGCACGTTCAAGAAATGATGTTCTGACATGATATATTGAAATATGCATGGCAGATTTCATTTCAATCTTTATTTTATTTCTTTCTTTCTTTTAAGATTAGTTGAATTATGAGTGAAAAAGGTTTTATAAAATTTTCCTCTTATGCTTACTATCTATTAGGATATTCTTTCTTTTTTTTTCCTCATATCTTTTCTTAGGTACATATTTTTTTTACAGAAGCGACACGCTAAAAAGTTGTGAAATCGTTTTTTCACACGCTACAAAGACGTTCGAATTTCTATTTTTCCATCTAATCTTCTTCGTCTTCCTTGATCGTAACAATAATACCCACACGAAGCCTTTTTTTTTTAGCTAAAAAAATTCTAAGATGTGTGAAGGCCAGCAACTTCGTTCTTAGTTTCTCTTGACTGATTATTCGGTTTTGGGAAAAAATTATATTGCTGTCTTGTATAGTCATGTGATTTGTCAGGGTCGTTGACAAAAAGCACCTACAGAATTTGTAATAAGCTTAAAAATATTAACTTAGCGACATCACATTATAGAGATGAGTAACAAAATCAATAATAGAAGTATAAGAAGTGAACACAAATTTCTCTTGTATAATTAGGTAGTTTGTGCCATCTTTTTTCGGAATTTTGTTTTTGAAATCAAGAACAGATAACTTCTTTACGTAAAAAAGTACATCATATATAGAGGTTTTACAAGTAATTAATTATTGGTAATTATTGAAGATTAACCATTAGGTATTTGTTCTGAACTTAATTAATTGACTGGCTATACCCTGGGGCAAAACTCACTTTCAAATGTTGGTCAAATCAAAAGTGAGAGATTCTGTACTATTTCATAAACACTAATCAATACATTTCCTTATTTTAGATATAAAGAAAAATATTTATTATTTAAACCGCACGCTCTAAAACTTCAATCATTAATATTTCTTTCTCATTAACTTCCACCTGTTGCAAAATATGCAGATATTAAAAAGTAAAATAAGTTTTTAAAAATCATCTACTAATGTCTGTAACGCTTTTGTTGGCGTCAAGCCAACTTTTATTTTGGTGTTTTTTTTATGAAAACGAATGATGAATTCAAATAAATTCGGAAGTGTTTATGAATAGACTTCACAAACATCAAATTTTATGTATATTTTTTTATGCTGGATTGTTGTAAAGGCTTGTGAATTGAGAACTGCTAGTATTTGCTTTTGGAATTATTATTAGTTGTATTTTACATTGCATTGCCTTGAAAATGCAGCATTTATTTTAGAAATCGATTGATATCTTTCCGAGAGTTATTATTTTTCTTTTGTATAAATGTATTCATTTTCTTGTTTATTTTATAATAGCCGCCTTTGGCAACTAGTCGGCTCGCCAGTATTAATGCCGAATAACGGGTTCAATCAATTTTTTATATATATAAGTTGGTCTCATAATAAGTTTTTCAGCAAAATATTTTTAAGCTTTAAATTTCGATAGTCCTATAATTAAATTAAACTATTATGTAGGATTTAAGCAGACCTGATCTTTGAATTCCGCATCTCTCTATGATTTTCTATCAGTGAACATAAAATTCAGTTTAAAATTAAAGTGGAAATGATGGAAGTGCACTTAAAATAAAGAAATTTTTACTCAATTCTAGCATGTCTTTAAATAAAACTAAGAACTGAAAGCAGAGTAGTCCAACATTCAAGTTTTATGTTCAATACAGAAATTAAAACATTATAGTTTTTTATAATTTATAATATCCCAAGGAATTATTCAGCAAAAATTTCACAGATTAAATGAAGCATTCAGTTTTTAATTTTATTTTTAGATGTATATAAATGCTCTCAATAATAACATTTTTTTTTCTTTTTGGTTTATAAATATATTTAAAAAGAATTATGGTTTAAATTCCTTTGATCTTATAGATTTATATTCTGTATTCTAAATATTTCAACTTCTAAATAAATAAATAAATATTTATATCTTCTGTGATCAAATCTGGCTGATTTATTCAGTTCTGAATATTGCAAGTTTAGAACAATCATCATTTTCATAATCTATGCCAATTATTCTACTTTTAAATAATTAATCTCGCAGTCAGAAGATTATCATTTGGTGCTTTTCTAAAAATTCTTTTTCAGTTTTAACTGTCGCACTTTTGAAATATATTTTTACTTTGTATTTTTATTTACTTTAATTCTTTAATTGAATTGATAATTTAGATATTGCAAACGATCAAGAAAAATTTTCTCTTGCATGTATTGTTTAAAAAATATCACATTTCCTATTTATTTCATTTCATAAAATCATGTGGTGGAAAAAATATTTTTTTGTTTAATTTTTGCTAGTCATTAACCTATTTTTTTTAATCAGACCTTCTGAAAATGTAATGACAACGTATTATTAAAAGCTGATTTTTTTAGATCTTCATGAATATAAAATTTTATTTTTATTTTATGCGAAATAAATTGTTAAAAAATATGATTAAGTTAAATGTTTAAAAATTCTTCAAAAATAGAAATTTAAATTATAGATAAAAAGATTAGTATCATTGAAAAGCTAATTTTTTGAGGTTTAACTTGATGCAAAAATCAATTTTGTGCTGTAATATTTTCATAAGTTATATCGAAAAAACATTATTATTTAGCTTATTTTTTAATTAAAATTTTAAATAAAAATTCAAAAAAGGGCTCCAAGGTGCACATTCCCTTTTCCCAAGGTATACATGTACCAAATTTAGTAGCTGTAGGTCGAACGGTCTTGTCTGTAGAGCGCCAACAGACACAGACACATTTTGCTTTATTATAAGTAAAGATAAAGATTACTTATTTCATTTCTAGATTTTTTATTTTTGACAAAATCTATTATTTCATTGATTCAAGTCTCCTTTTTTTGTTCTAAGTTGTCATGTCTGAATACATTTGTCAGTGATTCTCTGTTTGTTTCAAATAAATTTTAGTAATTATTTTTGACTCGTGTGATTGAGTCCAACTTTTGATTTGGACATTACGGATAGAAAATATTCCATTGTAAGAAAACAAAACTTGTAATGTTATTATAAATTTATTTTTTAAGTACGCTACAAATAATAAATTTTTTGGGGTTTTATTTCTTAAACATTTTATCATCGTACATGAGATTTTGCATTAAAATATTTTTCCAGTTAATCTGTGACAAGTCAATTTGCAAGAGACTTTCTACTACGTTACTTAACTCTAAGAAACTCAAATCTTAGGTCTTGTTAATTAGACATTAAACAGCCAAGACTAATCCTCACAAGAGTGTATATATTCTGGTAGAAACAAATTGTGCCTAAGGAGGAAAAGATTTGATAATTAATTGCCTCTATGAGCATATTTTAATTTGTGAAAAGATTCGTTGCAAAATATATCTTCAATTGTTAATATATCTGTGAAGGAAAATTATGTGAGTATTTATGTTTGCATCGTCAACTAAATTATTTGTTTATAAAATGGGCTCGACTAGAAATTTAATTACAAAACTGAAATCCATGAGGAGTTTCTGAAATGTTTGAATCCTGAATATAGTGTTAAAGCATTTAAGATTACAAATCATGATCATTTAATACTTGTTCCTGGTAAGTTTTAATCTGGAGTTCAATCTGGTGATATACTCTGGAAGCATAAAATTATAAATTGCATGTTTTAATTTTTAAACATTCATTTTTACAAAGAAGTAAAGTGACATAATATAATAAAGTCTTTAAAATTTTAAATTAAAAATGATTTAATTATATATATAATTTATATATTTACAATTTTATCGCAAATTTTTGCCATCTGAATATATATAATATAATAATTTATACATTCAATGTGCAATGTGATTTAAATAAAATTGAAAAATATTTTTTTTTTCAAAATATAAACTGGAAAATCATTTATACGAAATTCAATGGTTAAATTTTACTATATGGATTTTGTAGAAGTAAGGTATTGAGATTTACAACATCAATGGCTGTTATGATCGGTTTCCAGATGTAGAAAGCAAAAAAGCTTTATCAATAAACACATGAGATCACACATACACACAAAAGAAAAAAAATTGAAGTTTCACTCAGTTAACAGTTAAAAGCAGTTCCGCTGATTGGATTAAAATTATACATTTAAGTTACAATTCTCAATTTTCATTAGAAAATTATTAAATATACAAGATTTTTACAAAAGTCGTTCGGGAATTAAAACCTTTATATAATATTTCAATTAATATTTTTACCAGAAAAATTCTGAAAAAATTTGATGTATAGTTTGCTTAAATCAAAGAATTAATTTATTTTTAAAAATTAGTCTAGGAAAAAAAGTTAAACTATTGTACTAAATAGAAAAAAAAATCATTTGAAGAAATGCGATAAAAACTTATTACGTTTCTTTTTAGCATACTAAATCATTTCTATTGACAGGTTTAAAGTAAAATGGTATTTAATGTCCGGAAAATATACCATACTACAATAATAACCTAAATACTGGGCTATCAGAGGAAAATTCTAATCGTTTTTTTTTAAATCAAAAAGTTTACCCATCAAATTTTCAGATTTTAAACAAATTCACAGAACAGGTTAGTTTGTTTAATCCCAAAATGCATGACTTCCCCCCCCCAAAAAAAAACATTAGTGTTTTGAATAACTGCATACAATTTAGGAAAATTGCTCTTAAAAATTTTTCCTGAAATTTTAACGAAATTGAAATGAGCCAAATGACTACATTAAAAGCTAAACATATTCCACTGACACAAATAACAATATAATAATTCTGAAATAAAAAAAGATTTTCAACAATATATTTATATAATGTAAAAAAATAATTATATTTTTAATGGTAGGTCTATTCACACAACAACATCTTGATATTTTATCCAAATTCCCAGTTTAAATTTAATTTTAGTACCCTATTCCCATGCATTGGTCGTTTCTATAAATTTTTAGCAAAAGGGAATTCCAGACTGTCTGCTAGCTGGGACAGCCTTGAAAAGCTTATAAATAAAAATGAAAACATTTAGCCAAAAGGCTACATGATACCTTGTAAGGTTAAGATATAAAAAATGTATGTAACACTAACTGACGATAATTCAGAGAATCACATATATTTTTTTATTACATTTTCATATTTTTACACTGCTAAATTTTATGATAAGAATTAAATAATGGTACTCACCAATTAAATTTCTTTATCCTTAATTCAATGTAACTCAACTCTCCCTATAACAAAGCAAATCATGTTTACGGAATTGAAATGGCGCTATCACTTTAAATTTTCGACATTTTCAATTATATTTTAACTTTATTTATTTTTAAAATATATTATATATGACACTGAATTATATCGCAGCACTCACCATTTACACATGCACGGAAATATTTCTACAAGACCGCCTGCGAGAATGTGGCATTGTCATGGAACAATCGTTTCTGCATCGCATCTCTCTTCTTCAAGACTTGTGACGTCAGCCTACATACAGAAAAAAAAGAACTTAATGTCTGCAATTTCATAAATCATTAAATGTGCAGTGATCCTGTGACTATGTTAATGATTGTTTGTGGAGAGTATCGTGCAGGCATGTGCCTCCAGGTAACGCCGATTGAACTCCTTATACACGAATCTGCTTACGTGTAACTTGTTTTTACAATTGAATTGTTCACTAGATTACAATCATTAAGCACTGAGTTATTGGACCTGTACATTACTTCAAGCAGGCATTTTATTTTGCATTGAAGGAGTTTTTTCTACACACATTTTCAACGAACATAAAAGCCTATGTGGTCTAAAACATAATAAATAGTCGTTTATAAAGATCCTTTCTTTTATTTTCTGCACTCAAAATTTGTTTGACGAGAAAATAATTAGGACATAGCTGAAAACTGAAAATCGCGTAGCAAAAATAAAAAATAGAGATAAAATAATAATTTCATTAGCAAAAAAATTAATCTAGATCGGTTATGAAATGAGAAAATCATTTGAGAAATAATTTATCTCTATATAAGTATTGAGAGAGTTATTTTTGTTAGATATAACTTAAACGTTCTAATTTTGCATTTTTTGCATGAATTATTATTAAAGAAGCTAGCGGTTATGGAAGAATCATGATTTATTATAGTTAATATAATGAAATATACGCACAGAGATGCAATTTTTACTAGGAAACCAATATTTAACCAAATAGATCGTTGATAAGAATTATATAATGTATTCAATTAAACAAAAAAAATAATTACCAAAAATGGCATGAATCACAGATAATAGTGCATGAATGGGTAATGCAGTTACAATATTTTTGCATGCTTTGTAGAAAATTACCTGTTTTCTTAAACTTCAAACTTTAGCTTGCAGAGCATCTTAAATTCTTAAAAAACTAAAATAATACTCCAAGCATTTTAGAATTCCATCGGCTTATTTATTCTTTTTACTTCATAACATATATCACAAATATTACCAGATTCGAAAAGGTTTAGAATTGTTAATCAAACATTATACAAATAATAATAATAAAAATAAAAATATGTTTATGAAAGAAAAAATCGTTTGCTTTTATCTTTCAATAATATTTTAATTGAAACAAAAATAGTAGCAGTTATAAAATTCCATAAAAGGAATCGTCTGCTAAACGTCTATGAACAGATTTAGTTTATGATATTTATTGAACAACTATTAAAAGTAAATATGAATTCTGTAAACAAATTCCCCACTGAAAAGAATTTTCACAACCCGTCGCACATGCTGGTCAACCTAAGATATATTCATTTTTTTATCAAGTTTTTTTTTTAATCATCTCTTAACTCTCGGATTTGACATGAAGCTTCCAAATACTCAGAAATTCGTAAGTAGCATTTACTTAACGTCATATCAATCATAAAAAAACTTTGCATTCATATTTTTATACTTATAACACTGTTTGCAACAGTAATAAATTAAACTTTAAAATACAAATTCTATTTTTAACTTTGCTTTCAACTGCCAAATTTGAGAAATAAGCTTTGACGAAGATAATTTTCGATTTTTCAAAATCGCATAAATATATAATATAATACTATCCTTACCATAAAGAAAATCAATATTTTCTTTTTTTCTTATTTTTAATTGTAAAATTATTATTTCTTTTTCTAGTTAAAGGATCACTTATATCTAACATTATGATGAAGTGTAAAAAAAAATAAAAAACAGTAAAATTTTCCTTTTCGTCTCATTTTTTGTTGTTAAAAATATTATTTCTTATTCAAATTAAAGTATTTTTAAATCACATAAATATTTACCGCTATGGTGAATTGTAGAAAAATACAATACTTTACTTACCTCTCTTGTTAAACTGCACAGCAAATTAAATTTTTCTTTAACTTTATATGGTGAAGCAAATACTTATTAGATAAGAAGAAAAACTTTAAAGTAAGCTTTTTCCTGCTGAAATCTTTTTTTTTGTTATAAAATACGCCAATTATAAATAAGATTCAGTGCTTTTTCAATTTAATGTTCTATTATTTATTCAAAAATAGAATAATAAAGGTTATCTTTTCAGAGCAGAGCATTTTTTTGTGGATTAAAAAAATTATTTTCTCAAAGCTTTAGATTAAAATTAAACAATTGATTAAAGCTATCTTGTTTTCATTTGTGCACTATTAGAAAAACATCAATCTGATTTTGCAATGCACAATTGAAAACATGTTCAGAACGGATAGCGAAGTGAAAATAAAACAAACAACAGATTATCATGACCTTGCTTTCACATTGTGTGAATTCAATTCTTTTTTTTTTTTTACTAAAGACAATAAAAAAAGGAGGAAACTAGTTTGGCCTGCTGTGTTATGTAATTTGAAATATTATGTTTAGTGGTCTAACATTCAGTTTAATGTCCGCTACCTCTTTTAAATAATTAATAAAGGAAAATGAAAAATCAAGCTTGTATCGACAAATAAATAGGTGTTTATAAATTTTAAAAAAATAAACGAAAGGTTTCTTTAATGAATAAAATAATGCAGAAGAAATTTAATATAGATTAAAATGAAATCTACTATGCATATTACAACGTATCATTTCTTGAACGGCCAAGCAATACGTGCTAGAGCAAATCTATTATAATAAAAATGGAGCTCGAAATGCGTTGCTAAGCGCAAAACTGGAGAACGGCTCGACCGATTCGGCTAATTTTTTTTAATAGTTTCGTTAAGACACGAGGATGGTTCTTATGGAGAGAAAAAAGGAAAAAACTGCTTGGAAAATAGTTAAAACGACACTTTTCTAACTTTCCCGCCAAAAATCTGCATTTCCTTCCCCCACGCCAACTGAGTGAGATAGCAGGAAGTAATAAATTATGATTTGTTTAGAAAGAAATCCGCGGAGTCAGTTGGTTTTCATTCATAGATAACGGGATGTTTAAAAAAGAAACAAAATAGTTGCTTTTATTATTAGTCTGTATGGATATTTAATCTATGCCTGCTCAAAATAAAATTTCGGCACGGAAGAAA
>JAOUZG010004552.1:2584791-2605858 GCA_026289955.1 Argiope argentata | reverse complement strand
GCCAAATAATGTAGAATTTCGCCAAATTTCTTACAGCGATTTTAAAGCGAAAAATTGCCAAATAATGTAGAATTTCGCCAAATTTCTTTGAGGATTTTTCTTTGGCGCCCAGCTAACGGAAAAGTACTAGTTCAATTAATGTAACAATATTTTATTTATATTAATACAACAAATGGTACTTACGTATTAGACGGTCGATCCACCAACAACGCCAAATTTAATTTTGGTGGCCAAAATTCTTAAATGTTTTTGAATACATAGCAAACCAATTTTTGCGCGTAGGAGATCTATTGCCTACCATTTTTTGATTCGGTGAAAATGATCGACGGCTTAATACATAAGTACCTAACAAATTTGCTACGTTTATTTCAAACTAATTTGAATAGTCTCCTCTAAACTTCCTCGCATACCCTTTCATAAAAAATCCCATCTTTCTTCAACCGTAAAAAACTGCGTATTCTGGGTAGGACCACGAATTACCGTTCATCATTGTATAGCATTGGTGAACGATAATTATGAAATATGAATATTTGGCGTGAGATTTTGAAATGACAGCTTCGATTGTTTGTTCAGTACCCTTTTATTGACACGAAACTGCAGTCAAAATTAAAAGGTAACATCCCAAATTTCATTTATTTAAGTCATTTGGCTTATATTTTATTACAATTACATGCATTCAACAGCGCAGACCGACGGACCATGAATTTCCATTCCATTTGATGAATCTGTTACAAAATTAAAAGTGTGTTAAACTTGGATACTAAATTTTATCAAATTAGCTTTTTTGCACTATGTAATTAGAGGATTCTTTTGCGCAACCGGACAGATTTCCTTCAAAATTTAACAGAAATCTACAAAGTTTGAACGCAATTCCGTAACCAAATTTTCAGCCATCTAGTCAAAGCTCTTTACATCGCACTCTCTTACAATAGTTACAAAACATCCTTTTGGTGTGAATTTAGTATTTTTAGCATTATCGTGTCATCCCTGGCATGTAGTTAAAAGTATCCGAAGGTAGAATTATGTTTTACAAACGTTTTCCCCAACCCAGTGCAACAAAAATTTGACACAAAGCTACACTTTTAATCACCAAATCACATACCAAATTTGATATATTTAACTCATTGTATCGTGTTTATATGTTTTTAAAAGATCAACAGACAGTCAATCTCATTTTGGATATGATTCAAAATTTGATAGGTGTCTAAACCATAGATGTTAATTCTGTGTATCGATTTTTAACCATCTAGTTTTGTAGTTATCAGGCTTCTTCTTCTGTACAGCCGACCACCCCACCACCACTGAACGTAGCAGTATCGACAGGATTTGTTGTGGCCGAATGTTGACTGTAGCAATGTTCATCTTTACATTGACCGAATCTATCAAACTGATATTCTCTTCGAGATTATTACCCCCAAAGTGGTCATAAACTGACCACCTCCTTCTCTACAAACTTTCAAAAAGTTGGCAAAAAAACTGGCAATTTCAGACATAATGTTTTTCAGAGTCCTAAGATTACCTGGTACCATCAGTCATCAAGTCATTATTTTCCACTTGCAGATGTTTTCTATGTTCGGAGATTTCTGTGCATTCCTTTACAGTGATAAACAGTACCGATTCCTCCCCAAATGCATTTATTTTCATGCATTCTTCCAATTCTTTGGAAATATGCAGGGAATCTCCCATGTCCTGATATAATTTGGATTACCAGATGATGTTTTCTTCTTATTTTTATTCCTGGATTAGGAATAAAATCGTAAGTTACTCTTCCTTTTTTAGACATATACCATCTGCCAAACCATTGTAGCTCAATTTCTTCTCTCAATTCCTATTTTAAGACACCATTTGATTTGGGGACAATTATATCCATGTAGTTATCGTGCTAAATTATATTTGAACAGCAAGTCAGACAAAGTGTTTCCAAACGAATCTTGCTCAAAATTTGATTAAACTCAACTCTACAAATTTGGTATAAGGCCTGTATACCAAATTTCAACCCACCATATCAAAGCCTTTTGAGTTATCTTTATTACAGACAGACAACTTCCAAAAAAAAGAAGTGTCTTTTGAACTCAGGGAATAAGACTCGAATTCAGATTTTTTGACGATTACTATACATTCTCTACACTACATATATGAGAAAGTAATACTGTGATAGTTGAAAAAATAATTAATTGAAAAAATTACTTTTGTTAATAACATAGTAACATTGTAGGGCTTTGACTCAATTAAGAGGGTGTATTCACACAAATGGGGAAAGCAAATGTAAGGATATTAAAATAGCACGGCTTTAAAAATGCTTTTTTTAAACAATAATGAGTATTTAGTTCACAGAATAAATTTAATTGAAGTTAAAAATAATCATATTCTCAATGAACCAGATGGTCCCCCAAAAGGATATTTCCAATAAAGGGATAATAGAGTAGATAAATCAGGTATGGTCTAGCCATAAATTTTGAACCACAAATAAACCATAATAAATACTAATCATAAATACTAACCATACTACTAATCATAAATTTTGAATTCCAATAATTTGTAAAATGAGAAATCATTTTGAGTTTCTCATTAACTAAACATGAATTTTCTAGAATTTTTATGCTTGTCCCAGTCCCATTCCAAAGAAAATTTTGAAAACTAAGACTTTTACGTCCTAAAAGCACTAATGTGTGGATTTCAATCTAAAAGAAATAAAAGCAATGACACAATATGAATATAAAAATTAATCTCTTTATTATAAAAATGTATCTTCAGATAAATAACTGTCTGATATAAATAAACCTATTAAATAATAATTCTCAGCATTGCCACAAAATGAATAAACATATTATAAAATGCTACGTGATTCCAAAAATAATGAATAATTCGTTTACAACATTCGAATCACATTCTTCCATATACAGAACTTGTAAAACAATATTTATATACTTTCAAAGGAAGCAAAAGAAGATCTATAACAGACATGCACATATGGTCCCACATTTTGTTTGGAACAATAAGTGAATGTATGGTAGGATGCTTTAAACAGAGACTGCAACTTCATCCAAAATTTGACGCAGCTTTTCCAAATAAACAGATACTGGTTCTTGCTCATTAATTCCTTCTCGACTATTATGTATCAACTGTATAAGAGCAGAATATTCATGTTCTTGAAACTGAGGCCCTTCTTCCACAATCTGGTTTAAGATCTCCTAAAGAGCAAAATAATTATGAACAATTATGTAATTAATTTAATATTTTTAATGTAACATGAAATTAAAATTAATAATTATTTTATTTTATAAGCCTGCAGTGATTTTGAAGCAGTCTCAGCATTAAGAACACAAGACCCAATTCTGCCAAACAATTGCTGCATATAGGAACCTAAAGTGTGATAGATCCCTCAAGGATCACACAATATATTGCTATTGTGAAAAATGAAAGAAAGATTGCCAGTTTAATTGCTATCTTGTCATCAAATCATAGTTTACAATCACAAGACACATCCTAAAATAATCTTTATGTAGTATCAAAATGGAAAGTTAAACTAACTGAATTCAATTATTCACATCACAAGAGATACAGTTTAATGTGAATTATTTTACAGAAATTCCAACTAAAGCAGGTATTAGGTTAGATTTTATATAAATTTAAGAAATAAAATATATGAAATAATTTTCCTTTTTCATTCGGCAAGTGATTTAATTTTCATTTAACTGTATTTTATCAGCAAAACAAAGTTTTAATATTGACCATATTTTAAATCATAAAATTTTCAAAAACATTAAATGATATATAAAATAAATTATTTTATTACATTAATAGTAATTATTTATTGCTTTATTATTGCAGGTTCATTATTAATTGACTTTTAAATTTTACATTCAAAACACTTAACCAGTGACTCACATTGTGAATAAAAAAAATATGTTCTTGTTTTGGAAGAAGAATCATTATTCTTCCAAATAAATATTATTTAAAGCAGAGCTCATCTCTATTTCCATAATAATAATTACAGTCATCTAGTACATACAATACTTTTAAGAAACAACCGGAAAGTGATATTCATTTCTTTTTTTTTATATGTATTATTAGCAGTACTTTATATGACACTA
This sequence comes from Argiope argentata, assembly GCA_026289955.1. NCBI lineage: Eukaryota > Metazoa > Arthropoda > Arachnida > Araneae > Araneidae > Argiope > Argiope argentata. Next base: position 2,601,764 of record JAOUZG010004552.1, on the reverse strand, counting down.
TTTTGATACAAAATCAATGTATAAAAATAAATTTAGTTAATTTTAACAAATGCAACTTATAGGCAAAAATAAAAACAAAAATCAATGTGATTCTTTCAGTCATTATAAATGTGTGAAAATGACTGATTCTTCTGGCCATTATAAATATATGACAAAAAATTAATACTGAAATCATACAAAAGATACGATCATTTTATTGTTGTTGATTATAAAGAAATGTATAACATTTTAATTAAGCACTATACGTTTCTTCCTCATTTATATTTATAGTTAATTAATCTTTCCTAAATTTACTTACAATTCTAGAATAAGTTATTAATATAAACATAATAATTAAACACTAAATTGCTTTAATAATGGAAATAATAACAAAAATAGAAATTTTGATATTCTTATAAAGAATTAATGGTAAGACAATATAAAAAAGTCAGATATTAAATTGTATTCTATAACATAAAAATCAAATACTGAAATCATTAATAATTTTTATAACTCTAATGAGATTTAATGTTTTCAATATATTAAAAGAAAAGTAATTCTTTATTTCTAAAATATATGTTGCAATACAAATTCTCTTTAAGAAATGAACAAAAATAGTTATAATAAGCTATCATTGTTTGAAGAAACTCAGATTAGATATAGAAAAATCAGAGTTGATTAGATATAGAAAATGGCAGATTGTAATGGGCATTTTAAAATATAATACAAACAACTAAGTTTTGTTATTACGTTTTTCCTAACAAATATATACTCCACTATTCTTCACAAAACACATTTATATCAATATGCAAAATATTTCTATCTTGGAAAAAATACACAAACCTCATAATTATGATTCAATAATTCAAAGAATTGTCTGGCTCTGTCTAAAGCTACCTCTCTTGTCATTGTTATGCCAGCCAGATTTTGCTGAATAGCAAAAATATTACGCCCCCTAGAATGAAAATATTTATTTTGGGTAATAAACAAGAATGCCAAAAAAGAACTTTATCTTGAAAACAATATATATAATATATATTACAAAAATAACATCAAAAGGAAAAATTACATTTTTTTCACTTTATTTTCATTTATTTTCTTCATGTTGTTAATACTATTGATTAATATTGTTGCTAACAATTCTCCAAGTCCTTCAAAGACATATCTGAAATAAATTAAATGTAAAAAAATATCAATGCATAAATATAAAATATTGGAAATGAACATTTTTAACATTTAAATAAATCTATGTTCAAATTCAACAAAAATGAAAAAATAATAATAAATAATGTACAGTGAGAGAAAAAAGAATTTTGAAAATAACAGTTAAACATAAAAGAAAAATTAATTATTAAACACTGCTCTTGTTACTTTTTTTTTCATTTACTAGGCTTATTAGTTAAAAAAATTTTTAAAACAAATATTTACTTTAACATAAAAGTAATTATATCAGTATAAAAATATAATTACCTATATTTTAAAGAGAAACTATGACCATACAATGTTGATTAATTTAATTAAAATTTAGACAAAAAATTCTTTAAAAATTTTATATTCATCTTACGCAACAGAAAATTCAATTGAGATGCATTATCATATTTTACACATATACCTAAATTTCATTCAAAGAATTTATTTACAAAATATAAAATAACCACTCTAAATTATGTAAATAATAAAATAAGAAAAATAATTATAAAAAATAACCTCATTTTTTTCAATTGTAAAATTGGACTGAGAGATTCATCAATTTTTGTCAGGTCAGCATTCAGTTTCAATATTTCTGGTTCAGGTTCTTCATCATCCTTTCGACTGGCATAAGATCCCTATTAAAACAGTAAAGAAAAGAACTGAAACATAAAATTTTAATGAATTGATTAAAATTTAGCAATTTGAAATCTTACAGAAAGATTAATTACTGATTAATAACTTGTTAAGAACAGAATCATCAAATAATTAAAAAAAATGTTATAAAAATTATTAGGGATTTAATTTTAGTTATCATAAATATTAGTAGTATACTAAATCATTACTTCCCAATTATTTTGATATTAATGGTTGACAAATATATATAAATATAATAAAGTTTCAGTTTTTTTTACTAGCATATTTTTAAAATAACAATAATGAAAGATGATTACATTTTTAAAAAATAGCACGTTTTGATTATTACATATTTTAGAAAGAGAAAAAATAAAAAAAAGAAATTATGATACCTTTTTTCAATTCAACTTTGATAAGCAATAAAGTGTAAAAGAGAATTTAAAACACCGGAGAGAAATTCATGGCCATTTTTTAAAAAAAGAAATCAAATTTCCATTACAATTTATACATTATCTTGTTACATTTTCAATCAAATAAATTTTCTGATTTAAGAGGAAGGGATAACATATTTTTCATCATAAATGCTTCATTTAAGACTTTGTTTTCTGTATAGTTTAAGATTTATGCAAGAGTGGATTATTGTTTTCAAATATAAAATAATAACTAAAAATTATAAGAAAAATTAACATATTTCAAAAGTGTGAAAGTCTCAAAATAACTAAAAATATTAATTACATGCAAATTTTTAGAAATAAATCTTATTTCCTTATATCCTTCCTTATGACATGCATCATGAGAAAATTCAAGGGCAAATTTTAACAGATTACGAGCTAAAATCAGCTAACAATTATATTACTTTGGAAATCTGATTTAAAATGAATAATATTTTCATTCATTTTAAATCAGATTCCTCCAATACTTCAGAATGAAAATGTAGTTCAATAATAACAACAGTATGCAAAAAAAAAAAAAATGTCATGCAAATAAATAAATAAATACTTGTTTGGAAAGTTGTAGAAGGTAATAGAAACAATGTGCTCGGATTTCCAAATGAATAACAAGAAGGCAAGTATCAGCAAGATCTTCAAAATCTTCAGCTAATTTTTTTAGAGATCTGAAAAAAAAACACAATCAAAAATAAATAATAGCAGAATCTTAGAAATAAAGCAAAAGTATAAATGCAATTGATACACTATTGTAAAATATCACCTGAATAAGTTTCAATATTCCAAATTCAAAACTCTGTTCTTTTTCTAGAGTCAAACTGTAGTGGGATTCGTTGGACAGAATAAATTGTACATAAATGTTAAGCTTAACAGTTAAAAACTTTTTAATTGACTATTTAAAGTTTGAAAATTTTCAATTTAATATATAAAAATGTTATATTTTCACAAATAAAAATATAGATACTGTAGTTACACAATTAATATCAACTGACGATAACAATAATTTTGCTTTTAAATCATACTTATTCAAAAAAAAAAACATTATTATTTACAAATATGTTAGAAAAGGTGACACAGCTTTTAAAATTTCAGCAATGAAAATTGAACATGCTAAATTTAAAAATGCATGATCATTATTGTCTTCAGATAAGTTAATTTTAATAAAGTTTTGTACTAGAATTAATAAGGCAGTTAATATTTACAAATCAGTAATTTGTAAATAAATAAGTAATACTTAATGTTATTACAATTCATTTTTAATATAAAAATTAAGTAATCAGTTACCCATATATTCATAATTTACAATATTCAATAAAAAATTTAATATTAGGATAGATACACTTTTACCACTGAACAAATCTGCATTTCTTAGATACACTGGATCTACCATTGGAAAAGAGTCATTTGACAGTTTGCAGATAGGCTTTTATTAAAAATATATTGATATGAAAATGATTTTTACATAAAACTTACACTTTTGTTGACATTCCAACAGATATTTCCATATCACCTTCATCCTAAAATTTAAAATTATCAAGTGTTAAATAAAAATCATGGTTCTAAACATTTCACAATTAATTAGATTTTAATTTTCTGATTATTCTAATTGGTAATTCTAATGAATGGTTTATAATAATTGTAGTACAACAAACAAGATAATAAAACATTCAAAAGTATTACATTCATGTGAATAAAAATAAAACTGGTTCATCAATACACATTTCAAAATGCATAAAGGTCTATACATTTTTTAACAGCCTCTATGTAAATGAATCTAAGCCAAAAAAATCTTGGAACAATGCATTTATGACCAATTATATACACTTTTCTATCTTTTTTTTCAATAAAAACTTATATGTTGTCTATTATTAGAAACAAGAGCTGAATTACTTTTAAATCACCAAGATTGTATAAGCCAGTTACATCTTTTCTATACTTCAATTATGTAATCAAATATGAAATATATATATATTTGTTAGGAAGTCCTTTTCTCATAAAAATTAAATAGTTTTTACGGCATGGGTCATGGTTTCTTAAACTGTGAGATACGCATATATAAGTTTTGGAATCTCAAAAATCTTAACAACCTAGGAACTTTTTCATTCTATAAAATAAACTGAGGAAATGGAATTTTTCAAGTGATTCACATTATTAAATTGATACATACTTCAGTATAATTTTCAAAAAAAAAAAAAAAAAAACAATCCAAAAAACCTTTTATTTGCATTGCATAAGCTATACATTTGTAAATTTATTAGTTGTAAACTTTTTTTAAAAAAAAATTATTTTTATAAAGGAAACTGTTTCTTAACTAAGGCAATCCATTTTTTCTGCCAAAAGTAACGATAAATTTCAAAATTTTACAAATAGAAATATTTAAAAATTCAATGTTGAAGTAATGCTATTCATCAATCCCACATTTCAAATTATGTATAATACACAAAATGCAATTATATAAATTCAAACCTTAAATTATAAAATAAAGAAAAATAATATTACAATTCAGAATTAAAGAATATCATTGAGTCTTTCAATGTTTCATTAATATAAGAATAAATTTAATAGGTTTTTTTTCATAAGTAGTTAGTATATATAATATATCATTATGGCTATCAATCTTACCTACCAAAAGTAAAGATAAATTTCAAAATTCCACAACAAATATCTTCACAACCCCAAAAACTTGAAAAAAAAATCATTATAAACTTTTTAATTTTACAATTATTTTTAACTTAAAAAGGGAAATATATTCCTAATCTGATTGAAAACTATTGATATTCAACTTGGGTAAGTTTTGAAATTAATCACTAAGTAAGAAAAATGGCAGAAGAAATAAGACAACAAATGTTAAGCAGAAATCATAATTTTAACACTGTTCTCATTATTACAATTTTATTTTACAAATGTGTAAAATCTTCCATCTTATCATATTTAGACATTTCTGGAACATACCCACGTAGTAATAATTTGCTATAGTATATGAATTCATGGAATCTTAAAATTTTTATTTCATTTACTTACTATATAAAAGAAAAAAAACATCAATCAATCAAATCATATAAAATTAAAAAATATTTACATTTGCTCTATCAGGCAATAATGATCTTACACTCCCTTGAACATCAGGTAATCTCTGAGCAAAGGCTAGTATACGTGAAGAGAACCATTCCTATAACAGAAAATTGTACATTATGAATGTAATAGTCAGAAAAAATATTCATTTCTAATAGAAATAGATAGAATGTGAAGAAAAATTATTTACCATGCTCTCATGCATCAAAGCCAAATTTCGCAATTTACTATGATCAGAAATAATTTCATTAATTGAGATTGAATCTTTAGCAGACGATAAATTTCGAATGAGCAATTCAGATTCTTCTTTGTTCCTAAATCTTATTTCTTCAGGTGATTCTTCAAAATTATGTTCTCCTTCCACAGCAGAATCATCATTTATTTTCAACGTTGTCCAGTTTGGAAGCGACCTAAAATAATTTCATATATTAAATTCATGCAATGCCCAGACAAATAAAGCATCAATAAAAGGGAACAAAGGTTTAGGTTTCAAGAAATATGTTTCAAAACATAAATTCTACCTCAAAAGTCGACTAATGTCTTCATCTCTAGTCCAAGTTAAACTAAAAATTCGCTGATCCTCCGAGTCAGGATAAATAAGACCTACAAAAAGCAATTTCTTAATGAAAAGATTTATAAGAATATATTAAATTGTTTAACCTTGTATTTCCAAATTTCCTTCATTTTCCAACATCTTGAACACTTTTATTTGAATTACAAGTATTTAATTTTTTTAAACAAATTGTACATTGTGATTTGAAAGAATTCTGACAAACTGTAAATGTAAATTAATTTTAATTATTCTAATTAATTTAATTAATTCTAAAATTAACAAATAAATTTTTGAAACAGCAACATGTGTGAGTATTTCTATCAGAAGAATTCAAAAATAAATCAGGCATATAAGAGTTACAAAATAAATTTTTAGCAATGACTAATAAAAATTAATAAGAGTAATTTATTAAATAATTTTCATGTTTTCAATAAAAATTTAGCAATGTTAGATTATATTAAGCTCACTATTACTGCATCATACTGAATAAAATAAAGGTTTTTAAGAAAAATGTTGTTTTAATAATAATTAATATTAAAAAATTACAAATAAGCTATAAAGAGAAAAAACATTAAAACATTTTTGAATGCATTTTCTATATTCAGAATAGTGCTAAGCAACTTTAAATAATGTAATATTATGCAGAAAACAATCAATAAAAAATAATAATAAGATAAAATCCCTTCTTAAAATGCCCTTTTTAAATGTTGACAAAATTTTTATGGAAAAAATATTACTTTTATATGCTCCATAAGACAGATCTTTATATGATTGCAAAACATGGCATATCAACTGCAAAAAATAGCTTGAATAATCTGGTAAGGCATTTATGTATTCTTCCATTTCCATTAAACATGAATTCAATGCTAATGTGCTCTAAAAAGAATAAAAAGAAAAAGAAATAAGAATCAGATTAAAACATACCAACAAAATAAAGAACTGTTAAAATATTTAAGGGAAAGGTATAATGAGACCAAAATTGCATACTTTTAAGATAGATGTTTTAGCTTCTGATAATTTCAATTCTTCAGGATCTGTCACAGGTTGCCACGTTTCAAGGCCTTGAAATAAATATATCATATTAGAGCATAATAATCAATAAACATAATATAAAGGCATTTAAAGATATAAAATATTCTGAGATAACTCACTAGTTGTGATTCTTTCCAAAAGTTTATTCACTTCAATGCTTACTTGGTCCAAAAACACTTTTACGCAGTCAATAAGAAAAGAATGCAAAGTGCAATTTCTAATTGGAAAAAAAAAATCTTTAAAAAAATAAACATAAATGTCAAATTTTGGTGACAGATTATGATTCAAAAAATTTAACTCTCTCCCCTCAAAAAAATATTTCATTAATTATGATATGAAAAATTAATAATAGATATAAATGTTTTATGACTATAATTAATAAACACTACTTCAAAATTTTATAAATAATTGGTGATAATATGATTCAAATTAATCTTTATAATAATGTCTCATGCTTTTGCTATTACAATTTTATACATCAATATATTTTTAAAAACAATATAAATTGATTGCCTATAATAATTATAATTATTGGGTAAGTACTAGTCTTTGTTCAAGAATGAAGCATCATATAAACTGTTTATCAAATAATTGGATCCTGGAGGTTTACTTAAATTTACATTAGAAATATAGTATATTAATCATTCAAAAGGTACCTTAAAATGAAATACATTCAAGATGATGAATGTCTCTTCATAGTATAACATAAATAATTTTCTGGATATATTTCCAATGAACAGATAATGCTGAATTCTCCATTTAGTAACAGAATATCACATCAATGGTTTTCTTTTTACTTAAAATATAATAAGTATAATTCAAGCTATCAATATGTGTGAAAAAGCCAGAAAAATGAATGAATGAATAATAATTCACATAAGTCTGACAATCTATCAACTTTAGTATAATTAAGTGAATTATATAATTTTTCACATGAAAAAGAAATTAAAATTAAATAATAATTAAAATTTAAACTAATTTGAAATGTATTAGATGATGGATTTGTTTACATGAATTCATAATAAACTAGGATATTTTAGATTTAAAAAATAAATAAAAAACAATAATACTGTTTTAAAAAGTTAAAAATATTTTAATTTCTGTAAATTATGATATAATCATAAATAATATCATAATAATCATAATTAAATCTTAATCATATATAAGTTGTGCCTTGTTACTGCATAGTCAAATCTGGCTACTGAGCCATTAAAAAAAATCCATAATATAAACTTTGGATTAAGTTAAGATAAACTTATGTTTCTACATAATTCACTTAAAAATAATATAGTATCTGATTTCAAGACTTCATTACCTAAAGAAATAAAAATATGAATAGCAATATGCAAAAATGCAAGAATGAACCTTAATCTAAGAACCTAATGAATCTATTAGAAATTTATACACACCCAGACTCTAATTGAAGGGCCACTTCAATATCAGCAATAAATTTTCGAAGAGTTTTGTAAATTACTGAAAATTATAAAATAAATGTTGACTTATTCACATATATGTGCATGCATTATTGAATTATAAAATATAACTGATATTAAAAAAAAATTACATGTGATATTTTTGGCTGTAGGTTGGCAGACCAAAATTTGCCTATCTCCAACTTCAACAGAATCCAATTCTCCCTATCAGACATTAAACCAAAGTATATTTTAACAAAAATAATAAACATACTTACAATAGAGTACAAAACAATAAAACTAGGAATGTAAATGTGATGACTTTTAAACAAAATTAAAAATTTAAAAAAAGTACAGTAATTTTGTAATAAATGAATTCTTTTAACACTTGATACCAATATAATATTTAACATAACGATAATGAAAATTTTGTATGCCTTGACAGAAAAAAAAGATCTACACATAGGGTAAAACAAATATATAAATTAAAAATCTTAATTAGTACTTATGAGCATAATATATATAAAAATTTAAAAAATAAGAAGCATAAAAAACATCTTTAGCAGTAAATTTAAAACAATACTTATACTTGTATATTTTTGAATTATTTAAATTGTATTTTAGCAAATGACTGAAATTTGTTTATATTCCTTGTCTTATAAATATTTAACAACTTTATTAATTCATATTTATACTGAATAACTATTTGATTATTTCATTAGAAATTCAATGATAAATAAATAATATATTCCTGAAAATACATATGAAATAATTAAAATAAATACAAAAAAGTATTGTTGATAATTTTACTTTTTGTGCAAAAAATATTAACATAAATGTGATTAAATTACAATGTTTTAGCTTCAATATGTATTACTATACCCAATATTTTAACACATACATTTTACAACCAAATACTATATTTTAACAATAAATATTTATCTATTTCATTTATATTTAATACAAATAAAAAATATAAAATAAATTGAAGTTAATAAAAGAAAATAAGTACAATTTATATTGAAGTGTATACCTTTTCTTTCATAGAATCTTTTTGTTCCTGCAAATATGTCTTTTTATTGATTGCATGAGAGGAACTATCGAATTTGAACAATGATTGCTGTAAAGAACAATTACATATAAAATGTAAGATGACAGTGTAAATGCAAATGGTAAACATATGATTTTGAAAAAAAAAGCTTCAAGGAAAACATGTTGTAATAAAGTAAAAAAAAAAAAGTTCATTGATTAAGGAAAGAGGTGTTTAACTTTCTCATCTCTATTTAAAACATATAAGTATCATATATATATCATATAATCCATTAAATTTTTTAAAAAAATGATAAAAAAAAAAAAAGGTCTTAGGTTTGGCAACTGCTTCAATTTATGTCAAGAATTTCCTTTTTATTTTCAATCTACTTTATTTTATTATAATCAAAATAAAATTAACTGTTACAATAATAGTAATTTTGCAGATAAAGTGTATAATTTCATTTCATTGCAAATCTCATACCAATTTAAACAATTTTACAAACATATCACATATTTTGTTTTTATGCTATACATAAAGTGTAAAACTAATCACTTCAGAGTGATTGTTTATATAATTTCACAATGCAAAACAATATGTTACCTACTTTTGAAATTGAAATTTTTTATAAAATACTTCAAAATCAAAATATATACTTCAACAAAAAATAAATATATTTTATTTTAGCTTTAAGCAGTTACCTGAGCAAATTAAAATCATACTAAAGAAAAATTTGTAGCCACAGAACATATGGAAACACTTTTTTTGGGGGGGGGGGGGGGGGTGATATATTTTTTGTAAGAATTTGGATACACGGAAATCATCAAAGAAATAGTTTTATTTGAGAGTGGTAAGTGCATTATATGTCATATTCCTTTGATGTAGTGGCATTTGAGTATTTTAACAAACAGAGTTGAATTTATCATAAATTAAAATATATTAAAACATTTTATACAAAAGAAATTGAAGCACTATATTTCTGCATTTCTGATTAATTAATTTTTAAATTTTATGATAGTGTTTGTGAAAGAAGCAGAATAACTTTAAACTAACATCAAATGATATTAAAGAGTGAAGCTAATCCTTCAGTAAAAACTAAATCGTGAAACAAATTATATTATTTCACAATTAGTGATCATCCTAAATAAGTGATCAAAAACAAATTTGTTTTTGATCGCTCATTTAGGATTTTCTTTGATTCTTTAGACAGAACAAAAACATAAATTTATTAAGATGAAATAGTTTGCTTCCAAACTAAATAATACATAATATTAAGAGTAGAGTCCTAAAAATTAAATTAAGAAAACAGTTAAACTAAAATATGCATACACTGCATTGAATACAAATAATAGTTAAAGGAGAACCCAGACTTCAAACTTTATAAAACCTTGATTATATATCAATCTAAGAAGTCTATAATGAAAACCAAATAACCAAAATTCATATCTGTTTCCTTTATCACCAAAGTAGCACATTTGTAAATTTTTTAATATAAGAACACTTAAAAAAAATAACTTACAAGTCAAATTATCAAATGAATTTATCTTTAACAGGTATTAGAGCTTATGAATGGATCAATAACAAGCATTCAATTACTGCATTAGCTCCAAAATAATTCACCATACAAAAACTGTTTATTAAAAAAAGAGCATAGAATTAAATATTTATCTTGCCATATTACCTTTTTTGTCCTTGTTACTGTTTTACGTAGAAAAAATGAAGATATATCAGAAAAAGCTGCTGGTACTTTAGCAAAGGCTGCAGTAGTGCGTTGGCTAACAGCACTATGAAGATCAAGATAATCAGACACAAAGAGTTCTACCTGAAAATAAGAAAAACAATATAAAAATTAATTTTATTTAGAGAAGGCAGCTAACATTTTGATTTTAAAAAAAGAGAAAAGTACCTTTAAATTCAGCAAATAGAAAAACAATATCAATCACAATTTGCAAGTTTTAAATAAAATTAGAATTTAAAATAAATTTAACAAAAGAAATTATACTATAAATCATTCCACAAGTTCAAATGGCTTAATAGTTCAAATGTTAGAACAAAAATTTTTGTTCCTTTTACAATAATGTAAGTCTGACTCTATTTCTGAATCTTTTTAATATTCAACTCAAATTAAAATAACTGAAAAATTTCAGACAACAGAAAATTAAAAGTGTATGGCTATGATTTTTAGTAGATGATTTAGAAAGTTTGCATCATTTTCTTAGTAATTGCATTCACATGTTAAAATAATATATATGTTTGACAACAAACGGCAAATAGTCAGTTTGGAAACTATTTATAAAATAAACGAATTAAATTATTTTCAAAAAAAAATCCAATGTATATTTTTTAACACTTATACATTGGATTAAGTTAATATTAAGAATGAAAAATACAAATACAAATATTATAAATATACAAATATGTACTTACAGTTGCTTGTAGTTTTGAATAAATATCAGCAATTTCATATTGTTGGGGGATGTCAGTCGCTGCTTTTGTCATCTTTTTTTTTTTAAAAAAAATAATAAATTTTAAAAATTATAAAAATTAGTAAACATTTTAAAAACTAAATAGCATGTTTTTGTCTTTCTTATACTTTATTGAAATAAAACTAATGTATTAATTTAACTGACTACATTCTTTTTTTTTTTTATCTTATATTCTTATTTACCTACAAAAAATAGATATTTCAGTTATCCTAAAAATTTTACAAGGTAAATTATATTTGCTGTTTGAACAAATATCATAATAAATATTATGAAATAACAGGCATACAAAAAATGTTTTCACTAAAATAGTCTCATTAATTTATGTGTCTATAGAAATTATAGCATTTTAAACTAAACTAAATATTTAAAAACTTACCAAAATATTTTTAAAATTCAGATTTGAACTATTTTTTATTTTTTTAAACATTTTATTAGTGAAAATTCTAGAACCATCAAACATAATAAATCAAGGTTTTAAATACATGCAGTTTAATCCATTAATACTGAGTATAATAATTTTAAAAAATCATATTTCACTTCTATAATTAAACCAACTACATTTCAAAGCTTATTTTTTTTAAATATCTAAAATATCATTTGTAATTCCAAACTCTTAAATATTTTTCAAATGGCTTATATTATTCAGCAGCAAAATTTTAAAATTGGTGATAAGTTATTTTAAAATTACATTTGTTTTAAGGTATAAAATAAATCATAATTTGTGTTGCATTTAAAAACTGTTTTGATATATTCTTTAAAAATCCTTTAAAATGATTTGTATTTTTTTAATTTAAAATTCAATTTTGCTTTTCAATAATATTACTATTATTGCTTTTAATAATATTTCAAGGAAATTAACTAAATTGATGTTTTTCACTAAGTAGGGCAATAATGAGTAAAGATATGAATTAATCCGATAAACTACAATAAAAAGATGAGATATTTAAAACTGTTAAAACTTATATATAATTCACAAAACATTAAGTAGAAAGCAAAATTCATTTACTCAAAAATAATGAAATTCAACTTTAATCAACTTCGTTACAGTTTAATTTTAAACAGAAAATGCAGAAATAAATGTATTAGCTTTGTTTTAAAACTAAGCCAGATGTGAGGTTAAGAAAAATGCAACAATTAAAGAAAATATAATTCTTACTCACTGAAATTCGCTCAAAATTGTCCAATAAAGCATAATGATTTACAGCAACTTGTCGAAACTGATTTAAAATAGAATTCAATAAATCTAAAAGAAATTGTGGTGGCTGATTTTTACTTAACATTCCAGAAAATAATGGCTGCATCTCACAAGCATATGAATTTTGTGGAATCATATTGTACATAACTTCAGTAGAATTGCGAACAATTTTCATGAGTTCTTTTGAACAGTTCTCTTTCAAAATCTAAATAGAAAATAGAAGTATAGAAATAGTAGAAAATAATTGTAATATTAGAAGATAGTTACTTTTGAAGACTGCTACTACATTTTGAAACCAATAAATTTACATGAAAATAATATTTATTCTTGTTTAACAATACAGCCACAAAAATAAATAAATAAAATAAAATAAAAATTAAATAAATAAATTTATATTACAATTTTTTTTATATAAAAAAGTTAAATCATTTCTAAATATTGGTACACTTACATAACAACCAGCTGATAAATTGGGAATACTGATTTTATTAGATTTCAGATAAATCATTTCATTATAATTTCATGTCCATGATTGTGTCTCTTAGTCTTGTGTCATAAAGTCATGTTATTTTAATTATCTTACATTAATTTTTTGTTAACTGGATACATGAATTCTTTAATCAAAACAGACTCGCATCAAAATACTGTTCAAAACACAAATATACAATTTATCTATGTTTTAAATTTCACTTCATTGGAAATTAACTTATTTATTTATCTTGTGAGCATAAAAGCAGAAATTGTCTTAACTATTAACAATAGAAGAAAACCAAGCCATTAAACACTTGCTGAAACAATGAAAATTGTTTGAAGTTCAAAGCAGAAGTGTATATTACTGCTGGGAATTACATTAAAAAAATATTTTTTAAAAATTGTCAAAATTTAGCAAAAATTTTGCTTGAGTTTTAAACTGGTTCCATCAAAAATTCAATTTTTAAACTTTTGAAAAAATGTAAAATTCCTTTAATGTAATAATATTTTGGGTGTTTGTAGAAAATTGAGTTTAGTTTTTAATTAATTAAAAATCTAATAAAAATTTCACAAAAAACCCTACAAGGTAAACTTTAAATATAAAGCTTTAAATTTATATAGTAATTAATGAAGATATATTATTTAAGTCTTTATACATACAATTTAAATTTTAAAAAATCATTTTGAGATTAAATTATTCGAATATTTAAAAAGCAATTAGATTTACACTTACTTCTACAGTATCTGACAAACTATCTAGCAATGCAATACATCTTAATATCACTGCAATTTGCTGATAATTAACATCTTTAGAGAAATCACAAGAAGTTCCTTCTACTGGTAATTTTATCACAAGTCGATTATGAGTAAATGTTTCTGAAAAATGTCACATTAATAAAATTAAAATCGATATATCAATACATTTTTACAACTTAAAATAATAAGAACAAAATTCATAATATATTACAAACCTTCATAACTTCTTGCTTTGATGTCAAATTCAGACGATTTGTGCAAAAATATGTTTTCAGGGGTCATGTAAAGGTGCTTATGGATTTCTTGTACTAATTTTTCATGCAATTTCTAATCAAGAAAAATGGAAATATATATATGCAGATAGATACAAATAAATAATAAAACTTAAAATTTCTATTACATATAAATTAATTTTTTATATAATAATTTAAGGAATAGGAACATATTTAATAAAATTAACACACAGCTACAAAAATTATTGAAGTGTTAATTAATTAATAAGCATTACTTTAAGAAAATGAATAAATACATATAATAATTTCAATTTATCTATTACAGAAATAATTCTTTTCTAAAAACTTGAAAAGTCAGACTTATTTTAATTTCTTATTTTCCCACATTGACCCTCCAGACACTATACTCTTCAATACTTTTTTATTTTATACTTTGAATAAAGAAATCTTAATGATAATTTAAAAAAGAATTTGTTTGGTCATCATCATGAGAAAATAAAATATGTTCATTAGAGAATCTCACGACTGCATTCTTTTACAAAGGAACACTGCATATTTTATTTAGTTACAAGTAATAATGTTCTTAGTTAATAATAAATATTTACAGTTAAAATTATAAGCAAAACAAAAAAAAATTCTAAATAAAACTGTAATAGGATTTTAAAAAATTATGGCATTTTTTAAATTCAGCATTCTTTAAGTGTACTATTATAACAATCAGGTTCTAGAAACTAACAAGAAGTTTAGTTGTAATTTATTCAATAATAAAATTTCTAAGCAAAACTGCATACTTTGTCCTTTTGAAATATATTCTTAATAATAATATTAAGAGAATATTTCCATTTTGATTAGGAAATCTCTGTTTGTTTAGGAAGAGCAGGTCAAATGCTAAAATAATTGCATTAGCTACAAAGTAAAAAGACTTACCTAAATAACTATTTAGTGTTTTTAAAAAATAAGATGTGAAAACTAGTTTAAAATAAGGAATCACTATTTTAGATACTGAATACTCTAAAAAAATGTTATCTTTCATAATAGTAATATAAAGAAAAATTAGAATTAGAATCAGAAAACAACTGACAATATAAGATATAATAAATTTTACGAATAAGTATTTAGAAGTATTTTAAATAAAAAATGGAATTCAGAAACTTAGTTATATATAGATATATAATGATAAAATTATGAATGCACATTACAGTAATTCTAAATTAATTATGAGAGACAATGTTTAAGAAGATTAAAAAATAAGTCTTAAAAAAACATACAGATTTAAGTTATCATGTACATCTTTTTTTATTCTTCAAATAAATATATAAATGTTGCAATAACATAATGATTACATACTTTTCTTAGAGTAATAAGTTCTGATTTTAAGTCTTTTAGACCTTCTGCACCAGCCAGTTTGCCATTCATAAGATTCACTTTAAAAAAAATCAGAAAACGTTTTTAGAAAACATCATTACATTTCATATCAATATCAATATAAACCAATAAATTTTAACATACTAAAATAATATTGCAAAGAATAATTAATTATTCTGTCACCTGACACTGATATATTACAATCAGACAATTTTAACCAAATGTCTAAAAGCATGCTAATGTTAAATAAACATTCTTCCATTAGACAATATTTAAAATAGAAAAAAAAGAAAAAAAGAAAAGAAAATCAACTCATACATGAGGATACAAGTAATTCAGTAGCTTTTAAAAACTGTTCTTCCTTCAAATAAGCTTCAACATTCCCATGAACTTGGTTTAAATCGTTGCTATAAAAATAAACAGTTAAATATTACAAATACAAAACGACAAGGAAAAGCAATAATCTGAGACCAAAATTATATAATTTTCTTACATTTCTCTGAGCATATTGATAACTTCCCTATGTTCCACTGATTCAGCCCGAAGTCTTCGAATTTCATCTCTTTTGCATTCTAGAAGTTTTTTGCAAGCAGTAAGTTTCTCTGTAACTAATCGACAGCCCTGTCTACTGCCTGAAAATTAAAAATTATAGTAATTTTTAAATTAAAATAATATCACAGAAAAAAAATTAAAAACATATTGTTCAAGGTTTTTTTGACTTACTGTTAATTTTTGCAGATATTTTACTGAAAGACTCCATAGTTATTGATAGCTGTTCTCTATGACCTGCCAAAAAAAAAAAAAATCCACAGAATTAGATAAATAAGAAATTGATAAATTATAAAATAGTTAATGAAATTAAAATTCATAACATCAATGCTTAAAATAACAAACCTGATATCAGCTCTACCAATCTACTATCACAGGCATCAAAATCTTTTTTCAGTTCATGCATTTTTCTTTTTCTGTCATCATTGTTCTTACTGAAAGAAAATAAGTAAAGGCAAATGAAGCATGAATATAATTCTCTGTAAAAGTTTTGTTTAAAACACATAGCATTCAAATTCCAGCCTGTTTAATATATTTACTGCATTACAATTATATATATATATATATATA
>JAOUZG010004552.1:2569986-2584391 GCA_026289955.1 Argiope argentata | reverse complement strand
ACTAAAAACATCCTTCAGTAATTAATATTTTAAAATGTTTTAATTATTTCAGACAAATAAATACTCATAAAATTAAACAAAAATAATAAACTCAAACTCTTTATAATTAAATTTTTAATTAATTAGTTAATTTTTCATTAATAATTTTTAATTTTATTACATGGAAACACAAAATATCTATTAATCATTTGGTTTATTTTTTCACCCATCTTTATTTCAGCCATTCTTAAGGCTAAAAGATTTAGATAGCACAGAAAATTTAAATATGAATTAAAAACTAAAATGCATAGTAAAAATTTTAGAAATATTTTGAAATAGAAATTTCAAATACTACTTAACATAATGCTCAGTTCAAAGATTTTAAAAAAATCTAAATTAAATAATAATTACCTGACAGATAATTCTGCAATAATATTCATTAGGCGTCCACTCTGCAAAGACAAATGAAATTTGATATAACACTAAGTAATTTCATATACTTGCATAACTTAAATAAACTTTTTTTAAAGAGAAAATTTAAACTTAATTTTTAGTATACAATGAAAAAAGTTTAAAATAATTAACAAGAATAAAGAAATATTTGAAATGCATGACATATATGGGAATCTAAGTATATTTGATCATTTAAACCTTATATATGTGTTTAATATCCTTATAATGGAACTATCACAATTTACATTAATGGCTTTTGAAAAATTAAGATCATTAATTAATGATTGTAGGAATGGAAATTCCCCTCCCCCCAGGTAATAATCAGTTTTACAAGGTTAACATAATATACTTATATATGATGGCTGTTAAGGTTTAATAGATCTAACAAATCAAATCGTCTTGATTATGTGACCTACAGTCAGGTGGTAATGACAGTTTGATTTTTCAATATAAAATGCTCTACGTATCACTCTGCTTCCAAAATTTCATAGCCATACCAATATAATTTTGTGAGGTTAGATTTCCCATTAATCTTTTTTTTTAAAAAAATTAAAACTAGAATTAAATATACAGTCATTATTATATTTATCACATTGTTTTTCAGACTTGCAATAAGATATCTTCATAGCCAAGACGATTTGATTTACGTCTTACAACATCTTTCTCATAAAAATTATTACATGCAAACAATATGTCCTTTAAAAATTTTGATTTGAGAGATCTTATGCAGCTCTTTACTGTATTATTATGCACTTGGAAAATATTGACGAGAAACAAGCATCCACATAATTAATAATAGAGAGGATATTAAGGATAAGTTTATGCATCGAAGTAGTCAAATTCAAAATGATCAATTTATTTAACAAAAATCTCGTAGACTATTAAACATATGATATTTATGGTAATCATGTTGTAAATTAATAATTCTGTAATTATTAATATAATCATGTTGTAATAATACACACCGTATCTTTATTTACTTTTGACCCCCGTGGGGGTCGTACCGGGGTATATTGGGACTTATTCATAATTCTTTTTATGATTTCGAAACTAAAACCAAATTAATTTTCAATTCCTAGAAAATTATGCATAAGTATAAAGGAAGTTTTCAGTAAGTGAATTCGACAAAGAATAAATAAATCACGGTCTAAATTTCACAAAATTTATCATTATTTATTTCATTTAATTGATCAGGAAATGTCATGCAACACATGCTAGGCGAAAGTTGACGCCTACGAAGTAAACAAAGTAATAACACTTTTTTGTTGCCAATAGATAGAAAAGTAAAGTATGAATATTAACATCTTTGCTATTTTATAGCTTCGAAATTCTGAACGATCATTTAGCATGATTTATTTTACCAAACGTTTTTGCTTATCTAATGAAAAAAAATCAGAATTTTCTGTATTAAAATATGTATTGGTATAGTAAAATAAATTCCAAAATACCTAAGAGTCTTTTTTTCAAAAATGATTTATGGACTTAGTCTTATTTCATTCGATTTATTTTTAACTTTAATATATGGAATTCTTGGGCCCATTTGTTATAAAAATTATTATTTTTATACTTTTGTCCTACATTATAGAATCTTACTTTGTACAGATTCTATCAAACAAGAATAATGTTATCAAACATAATATATTATTTTGTGAGTGGAAATTTTTGTGCTACTTCATTTTTAAATAATAAATAATATTATTTTAATCAGATTTCGAAATTCCTCTGGGTAAGGTTTTCAGAAAATTAAAATAATAAATTCCTATTTCTTTTTTATTATATTTTCTCCAAAGTTTGTTTTAACTTTATACATTGTCAATAGATGGCACATGTAGTAAAATGTGGAAGATTTAAAGAAAACAATGGGTAAATACTTTATAAAAAGAGGATAAAAGTGTAACAGTAATGTATCAGAATCCGCAAATCACAAGTCAGCTGTATTATTCAATGCTTAGACTGTTTCCAGCTCCGAAAAATTTCCACACCAATTATAATGATATGCAGCTTCAAATGATTGCATGTCAAGAATAATCCTTATCTTTGTTAACACTAAATGACTAACAATATTGTTACAGTGTCTTCTTGATATTGTCCATATTTTAGAATAAATGTCTTGGGGTAGTCAGAGAATAATTAACAACTATCTTCACTTTTAAGTTTGTGGTGTAAGTTTGTGCAAGTCGTCCCGCTCGGGATCCTTTTTATTTTAGTGTATATTTAATAAACTTAATAAATAATACCTATAAAAAATACTAATGAAATGCAACTAAAAGAAATCTTTATTTCAAAATTGTCTCCAATTTTCCTGTCTATTTGTATTCAAGAAAACTATAGTCTTTCTATTTTTACTTCTCCTTGTATGAAGTAGAGATAAAATATTGTAATCTTAAAAAATTTGAACTCAAGATTTTTACGAATCTCCCCGTTCCAAGCCGCCCTGTTTTCGAAAAACACGTGGTATTTTGGCTGACTGTCCATAAAAACAATAACTTAAAAATGCTTTGAGTTAAATTACTGAATTTCGGTAATAGACTTGCGATTAAATTGTTTAATTTCTATCCAATTTCGAAGTTCAAACAAAGTTTGTTCAGAGTATGTCGGTCTAGATGTTCGTGGAACCAATAACGGTGTAGCGTCAACCTTATAAGTCAGATATTATCCTTCGAGCTGAAGGGTCCCTTTTGCTCGAACGGTATATCGCTCGGCTACTGGCTCAAACGTCGCAGGTTCGTATCGCGACCTTCACTAGCTACAACGGTAAAAAGTAAAGAATTACATAAATAAAATTTCGCGCAAAGATTCCCCTTCCGGAATGTAGATTCTTACCAAATTCTAAACCTATTTATAGCAGAGTTAGCCGTTCATCGGTCTGCACATTCGTATGCATTTAACGATGACATATATCAACGAAATTCGGCATATACTTTGTGAAACATCTGCAACTCTGTATCGAATTTTTGTTTTAATCGATCGAAAAAAGCTGTTTCAAATGTTATATTCAAAGCAAATATTTACATTTTGTGACTATTATAAGGCTACACTGGTGAATAATTGGGAAAAAGTGCTCAGGATTTGCAAACTTACCCTAGCCAATAATTTTACATGGTGAAGAAGGGGTAAGACCATCGTTAGATTTATCGCGGAAGATTGTACTCTAATAGATTTGTTCATAACTATTGTCGGCCAATAGTATAAAGCTAATATACGGAAGGGCATTTATTAGAGAGTGTGCGAAAAAGTTTCATGGAGTTCTCTCTCTCTGGTTTTGAAGAAATATTAATAAAAATGGTTAATTTATGAGTATGAAATAAGATATATTTACGTTACAGCAACTTGAAAGCGAAATATAAGCAATATAAAAGCAAATAAAGTGAAATGAAGAATGCAAACTTTAGATAAACAAGGGGAGAAAATGGCGCTACTTTTCCCCTTACGAATTATCAGTACAAATCACAAAACATGATACAATATGCTGAATACCGAACAATATTGTGAGTATATTGTGACAATATCGCACTAATATACTGAAACTCCCAATATTGTAATAATGTATTGGTATTATTAAAACCCTAATTATGCTTAACACGACTAACTAATTAAAACCCTAATTAGTTAGTCGTGTTTTCTAAAGTGTTCCATTTTTTTAATTAATTTCTTATCTTCTCTTTTTTTTCTCTTGTTAGTTTTTTCAACTCTCAGTGGGAAAATTTTTCTAAATTAGAAAATACAATGTGAATTAACAAGGAAACAGCAAACAGAATTTTAACCTTAAGAAATCCTCAAAACATTTCTCACTCTTCAAGTTAGGATGCGTATCTCATAGTTTTGACCTGTGAACCGATAATAAGGATGATTTACTTTGTAGAACTTCATTGGATTGGATGCAGCCAGAAGAGCTCCCTCAACTCCCTCTCCAATGAAGATTCCAATATTATCATATGGCATGTTTTATATGTAACTAAATAATAAATTCTCAATATCCATGATCTTTTTCATAGACTCAAAGTCAAATAAAGATTTATTAAATTGACAACATGTATTTATTTGATACTAGCCGCCTTTGGCGACCAGTCGGTTCGCCAGTATTAATGCCGACTAAAGGGTTAAATCAATTTTTTTTATGTAACTTGGTCTCATAATAAGTTTTTCAGCAAAATATTTTTAAGCTTCAAATTTCGATAATCATGTAATTCACTTATACTATTATGTAGGCCTTAAGCAGTCCTATCTTTGAACTCCAATTCTCTCTCTGATTTTCTATCAGTGAACGTAAAATTCAGTTTTAAATTAAAGTGGAAATGATGGAAGTGCACTTAATATAAAGAAATTTTTACTCAATCCAAGCATGCCTTTAATAAAACTATGAACTGAAAGCAAAGTAGTCCGACATTGAAGTTTTATGTTCAATACAGAAATTGAAACATTATATATTTTTTATAAGTTACAAGATCTCAAGGAATTATTTAGCAAAAATTTCACCGGTTAATTGAAACCTTCAGTTTTTAATTTTATTTTTAGATGTATGTAAATGCTCTCAATAATAACATTTTTTTTTAGGTTTATAAACATATATAAAAAAATCATGATTTAAATTCCTTTCGTCTTATAGATTCATATTTGTAAAATCTTCTCAATATTTCAACTTCTAAATAAATAAATAAGCATTTCTATCTTCTTCAAATCTGGCTGATTTATTCAGTTCTGAATATTGCAAATTTAGAACAATCATCATTTTCATAATGTAGGCCAATTATTTTAGAGTAACCCTGGTTGGCTTCTTTGATATCTTGATAAAGTGATCTAAAATCGCCAGTTTTTATCGAATAGTTATATTGACATTTTCATAGATCGATCAGCTTTGATCGATCTATGAAAATGATTTATTTAGTTGATTGGAGTGCTACTTTTTTATTTTAAGGACTTATTGTCTCTAGAATATTTTGCTAAATATGATTCACAGAGCAGATGATGTATGTAAAAATTTAATTCATTAGCGTTTTTTCCCTCATTCTACTAATTATATATTTCGCAGACAAATTGGTAAGATATTTATGTCTCTCCCAAAAAAATTAAGAAATTAGATGTTGGGCTCCGATTACAGAAGATGCCTTGTATATGTTATGCCATATTTGCCTTAAATGAAATTGTTTAATTGGATTAGTAATATGTGTATAGTAAAATATCATAGAAAACGTTTCCATCCATTTATTGTCCAAAAATATCATGATTCATATTTGTTTCATTTTATACAGACAGGTGCAGAAAATGGCATTTTTATGTGTTTAATTTGGAATGATAGTTGATTTATTTTTTCTCATTTGAGAAGATGATATTGTTTTGGTTGGGAAGTTTTGATGTCTCCGAAATATGCGGGTAAAAATAGTTTTATATGCTTTTACAAATTTTGCATTATTAATTATTACGTATGCTTGTTTGAAAGAAGATGCATTTTCAAATAGCTGACCTGCTTTTACCAGTATAGCTTTAATATTACGTATGCTTCGTTGAAAGCAGTTGCGTTTTTATTTCGTATGATTCATTAAAATGCGAAGATAAATTACAATCACGAAGGCGAATTCTTTGATTTGCACAAAATATCTTCTTCACATAAGTAAAAGTAACAATTCAAAACATGTCTTATTGTTTTAAAAATAAAAAAAAAAAGAATGCAAAAATATTTTACTACTACTGATTATCAATTGCTTTTTGTTCGTCGTTTTTTTTGAAATGACATCACTTTCGAAATTCGTTTAAGATTTCTTGCCTTTAAATAATTAATTTCGCTCTCAGAAGATTATCGTTTGGTGCTTTTCTAAAAATTCTTTCAGTTTTAACTGTCGCACTTTTGTAATATATTTTTACTTTGTATTTTTATTTATTTTAATTCTTTAATTGAATTAATAATTTTGATATTGCAAACGATAAAGAAAAATTTACTCTTGCATTTATTGTTTAAATAATATCACATTTCCTATTTATTTCATTTCATATAATCACGTTTTATTTTTGGTAGTAATTAACTTTTTTTAATCAGAATTTCTGAAAATGTGATGGCAACATTTATTAAAAGCTGATTTTTTTAGATCCTCGAGGAGATAACATTTTATTTTTATTTTATGTGAAATAAATTGTTGAAAAAAAAACGATCAAATTAAATGTTTAAATATTCATTAAAAATAGAGTTTTAATTTATAGGTCAAAACTCTAGTATCATTGAAAAGCTAATTTTTTTAGCTTTATCATGATGCAAAAATCAATTTTGTGCTGTAATATTTTCGGAAGTTATAGCGAAAAAACGTCAAAATTTGGCTTATTTTTTAATTAACTAAGATGCTAATTAAAAATTCAAAAAAAGGGCTCCGAGGTGCACATTCCCGGCACCCAAGGTATACATGTACCAAATTTGGTTGCTGTAGGTCGAACGGTCTGGCCTGTACATCGCCAACACACACACACACACACACACACACACACACACACACACACACACATTGTGCTTTATTATAAGTAAAGATTACAAAGTTTGCCTGTGCTAGACTAATGTAGATTTGGAGGATCTATATAATTTGCCATGAAATTAGAATAAATTTGCTAAAACAATTTCGAACAATTTAACAATTCTAATAAAACGTTTTGTGATATATTCATATTTGTACACGTATTTAAAGTAATTACATCTTTTATAAAATTTATATCTGAGTTATTATAAAATATGACTCGTATTTATAATAGTTTGCATCAGTATAGATGGCAACTATAGGGGGCAAAATCCCATAGTATCCCTTTGACAAAAAAAAAAAAATGTTTTTAGAAAAAATATTTATTGTTTTGGAATGGAGGTTTGAAGAGCGGAATACAAAAGCTTCTTAGAATTTAAATCTTATCTTAATATTATTATATGGTAAACAGTCAGCACAGGCTTATTTTTTTAAAAATTTGAGTTTTCTGTGAACAACAGTTAAATCTTCAGAATATGAACGTCTGCATCTATTGGCATCTGATTCTATCGTCATCTGCCAAAGATAAATTAGTCTGTTTATCCTTATTCATACAGAAAAGTTTCCTCAAAACTTGAGCAATCTAGATGGATAAAATATGATGGCAATTTATTATCAGCATTATAAATGTATATTGATTTTTGAACTAAATCCGTTAATGACTCTATCTTCTATTCGAGAAAATGTTAACGCGATAACTCAAAAGTTGAATTACTTTGATAAATGAAACTTATTATCTTTTGACCATAATTGCCTTTTTGTATCAAATTTTGGGGCCATTGGAAAATGGTATCCAAAATTTACATTAGGTTTATTTGATAATATTAAGAAGCACAAAATGTACCGTATTGTGGATTTTGTCACTATGTGCGAACATCGGAAGTAAGTGCTAGTGAGAAAGCAGTTGCATGTGTGCTTGTATCGTTTAATTTGCTGCAGCATCATCATTTCGGCAAGGGATTCATTTTTTAGTTATAGGGCTAATGACGTGCTACATTGTATATTGTGTGTACATATATAAGGCCCGGCTTTCTGTAGAGAGAGTAGTGTGACTTCCTCGCTTTCTGGGAGTCCTGGGTTCAAGTCCCGATTTGGGCATGGTTGTTCTTCTGTGTGCTATCTGTGCGATGTGTGACTGTGC
The DNA here is from genome assembly GCA_026289955.1 of Argiope argentata. NCBI lineage: Eukaryota > Metazoa > Arthropoda > Arachnida > Araneae > Araneidae > Argiope > Argiope argentata. Next base: position 2,576,324 of record JAOUZG010004552.1, on the reverse strand, counting down.
TCCTCCCCGTCAAAAGGGGCTGTTCAAGCAAGTGTGGTGAGCGTGTATATTAGTCGAACTCTTGGCCCTAGCTGGCGCTACTTCAAAGACAAGAGCCTCTCCTTTCGGCTTAAATCTGCTGCTGTATCAGCGAGGGATTTGTCCATAGGCAAGTGCCATAAGTAACAACAACAACATAAGTAAGAAAGTCGCAGAGGGAATATTCTTGCTAGTTCAGAGTAGGTTTTAAATTATATTAAAGAAATTATATTTTGGAGAATTGCTCCTTCCCATGAATGAATATTGTCAAAAGTGTGCTACTCACCATCAATTTTTTTGTATAAATTATGTCAAATTTCCTTCGTGTCTCTTAATGGGTTTTGGAGTAATCGTTTTTAGAAACGCATTGACATAATTTCAGAAGAGTATTTCTCGTAATCAAGGATGTTAAAACCCCGTAGTTATAAATCAAATATCGAGTTTTTTTTTAAATGCTTTATTTTCTAACTATATGACAGAATTCAAATCACATTATAAGAATATGAATACAAATTCATGCACAATTTTTTACAACGTTATTCGATTTTTAAAAAATTGAATACGTTGTTCTTGATGTTGGAAGTCATAAAACTACGTTCAATAGTTTAGAATATTTAATATACAAAATAAATATTATGGAAAAAATATATCGATTGTATAAAAGGAATTTCTTAACACTTATGCAGTTAATATTTAAAATTAAAGTTTCGATAAATAATAAAAAAAATGGATTTTCGGTATTTTATATATTTTTTCTCACTCTCTTAGGTAATAATTCAAAAACACGTATTTTTATTAAATACTTAAAATAAATATTAAATAAAAAATAAGTATGAATAAAAAGTTGTTGTTGTTACTAATGCCACTTGCCATGGACAAGCCCCCGCTGATATGATCAGCAGATTTTAAGCCTAAGATATGCGTCTCTTTGTTTTACAAGTAGCGCCATCTAGGGTAAGAGTGCGACTTTGCTACACACACGTCACAACCCTTTTTAGGAGGCGTACTTCATCCATGCATCTCAGATCGTAATTTAGACCTGGAACAGAGAACGATCACCTCTGACCCAGCACCCCTAGTGGTATTACTCTCGAAATGGAAGATTTTGAGACCACGACAGATTTAACGAGCACCAGCCGCCACACACTCGGGGAATCTTTTGGCCAGTGAGTTTCGAACTCGCTATCTAAGACGTAAGAGTCCACCGCTCTACCAATCAGACAATCCCAGCCAGAATAAAGAGTAAAAAAAATTTAAATTATTTATGAATCAAGATAAATTTACTGAAATTAAAATTATTTATGAATTCAGATAAATTTACAGAAATTAAAATTATTTATAAATGCAGATAAATTTACAGAAATTTAGAATTATTTATGAATCCAGATAAATGTATAGCCTCAAGTCTTCATTTTTTTTTGCAGCAAAAGTAATAGAATGGGGTTATAGGCTAATTAGCCCTTGCCTTCATACCAGTTATTACTAGTGTTCTTAGCAATTTCTTCATTTTTGCTCAAATTTAAAGCTAACTAATATGATGATTTTTCAATATTTAGTGCTAAGTGCATTCAGAAATTTTCATAAAAATGATTTACTCGTAAACTGTTGGTATTAGAAAACAAAGAAATTGAGAAAAACAATCTATTTTAATTTTTACTAATTTTTTTATTTAGATTATTTAGAATTTCCTCAATATAATTATATAGGTAAATTTTTTTTCTAGAGTTATAAAAGGATGAAAGCTACGAACGAGAGCTGCGACGGGAGGAAATCTTTTCAAATCCCAACCTTTCCAAGGTCGTTCAATTTCCTTGAACATTCAATGAAGAGATGAGAGAGAATACATATTTTTTTTAATTGTAATTATTCTTACTCATTTTTATTCAAAGACCGTTTACAACTTAATGAATTCTGTAACTAATGTAAATCATATGTAATAAAATAATGGCGCGATTAATGAGCAAAATCACTGTTTTTAAATTACGGGGGGACTTTGCTGTTTTTGTTTCAATGCTGCTACAATAAGAAAACTTGAAAGGAAGGAGAATTGGCGGTAAAAATATATGCAGCAAGAGAAATTAATTATTTTTAAATCAAAAATAGCTATTATTTCTTCACTATTTGATAGTTTTATAAAAACAATATTAAACTAATGAATTTTGACAGATTCTCATAAATGACGGGATAGTAATTATAATTAAAAAATAATTTTAATAAGTAAGTATGTAGAAGTGCCCTTGAGAGAATTGACCTTGAAAAACAACGAATTTGCACATTAAAACTTCCAGCAGGTAGACGCCATCTTAATCTATTATAATAAAAATGCAGCTCGAAATGCGTTGCTAAGCGCAAAACTAGAGAACGGCTCGACCGATTCGGCTAATTTTTATTTTAATATTTTCGTTAAGGCACGAGGATGGTTCTTATGGAGAGAAAAAATGAAAAAACTGCGTGGAAAATAGTTAAAACGACACTTTTCTCACTTTCCCGCCAAAAACCTTCATTTCCTTCCCCCACACCAACTGAGTGAGATAGCAGGAAGTAATAAATTATGATTTGTTTAGAAAGAAATACCCGAAGTCAGTTGGTTTTCAATCATAGATAACGGGATGTTTAAAAAAGAAATAAAATAGTTGCTTTCATTATTAGGCGGTATGAATATTTAATCTATGCCTGCTCAAAATAAAGTCATAATAAAGTAATAAATAAAGAAAAAAAAAGATCAACAGAGGACAAAAAGGGTTTGTGGAAAGAAAAGTAGTGAAGAAAAAAAGGATAGAAAAAAAGGAGGGGATTTTTTAATATTGCTATTGATTGTGTTCTGATATAAAGTTTTTATGTTGTTCTTAAAAATAAAAATTCTTTTTTTTTAATAAATGCGACATTAAGAGCTCTTAATGTGTTAATGTTATTTTTAAAAGGATTTATATATTAAACGATTCTTTTTTATTAATTTTTTTTGGTGTTTAGTCTGTATGGATATTTTATCTATTCCTGCTCAAAATAAAGTCTAGGCAGCGAAGAAAAAAAGAAAAGGGAAAAAGGGGTTGTAGGAAGAAAAGTTATAAAGAAAAAAAATATATAGAAAGAAAAAAAAGGACTTGTAGAAAAAAAGGAAGAGAAAAAAAGAAAAGGGTGTGTGTGTCACTATTATTTCCTCTGAGCGCGGCATTCTCCAAGCTGTTTTTAAATTTTCGCATGTCTTGAAAACCAACTGTTGTTAGCGTTGTGTAACTGTTGTTAGTGTAACTTTATTTGTTTAGTGTGTTTACATTTAGACCCATGCCACCTGTAAGACGCGGGCGTAGCAATTTGGGCCGTAGAACTAGAAATGCTACAAACGAAGCTAATTTTCAATCTACTTGGACTGCACAGCAACTTGAAGAACGAAATGAAATTGAAAGGATTATAATATTAGAATCACGTGCAATAAGTCGTGTTCAAGTTACTTTCAATATTTCACGAGCGTCATTCAGCTACGATGTTTCAATTGACTACAGTTCCTACCAATGCGTTGCTATTGGATCTATGAACTTAGTTTGCTCACATTGTAAGGCATTGAAATACAAGAATGAAGCAAATGGATTGTGTTGCGCAAATGGCAAAGGGAAATTAGTGCCATTGGTTCGGCCACCAGAGCCATTGTACTCATTGGTTTCAGGAATTGGTAAGAATTCCATACACTTCCTTACAAACATACAAAAATATAATTGTTTCCAAATGACTTCCTTTGGGGCAACAAATATATTTCGTGACAATTGCATGCCAACTTTTAAGGTAACAAGACTTATTTTAATTTTTATCATGTCAGAACATGATTTGTTTTTGGGAGGAGGGTTTTGACGTCAATATAAATCCGTAGGCGAAAATTAATTTTTTTTTTAAAAAAATAAACTTTTAATAACGTGTTGCCATTGCATTTATGAAAGCTGATAAAACTTATCATTTTGTTCATTTTTCTTTGATGTTGTTTCATTTTTTCATGTTTATATTGATTGTGTTCTGATAAAAAAATTATTTTATTGTTGTTGTTCTTAGGGATAAAAATTCTTTTTTATACATTAATGCGGCATTAAGAGCTCTTAATGTGTTTATTTTATTCTTGAAAGGATTTATGTATTAAACGATTCTTTTTATTTTCTAAGTGCTGTGAAACACGTACGTACGTAATCAGGCTACGAAAGCCCAATAACTTGAGACAGTACGAAGTCTGTCGGGGCAGCTAGTATAAAATAAAATTGTTGGTTAGATGTACAGTGGCTCCCAAAAGTATTTGTATACTTGAGAATTTTGAGAATTACTTTCTCTTTACTACTAAAAATTTATATTTTTGAATGAGATTTTTAAAAAATAATATCTATGCTTGCTTCTAAACAAAACTTCATTAAATGATTTAAGAATAAATACTTTAAAAAAATCAGTAATACAAAGGAAATAGAAACATGATTTCGAAAAAGATTTTATACACTGTAAAGAAATCTCTATTTACTAATAAACTTTCATTATCCGCACAGCATTGCCCGTGGCATAGCATCCAAGAAGAAAAATTAGCTTTAAACTTAAGTCTAACCTCCACCCGATATGACATTGGCATGTTATGCAATATTAAACAGACATAAAAATACATTCAAAATTATCAAAAATAGCTGCAAAACCATTTTTATAGTACACGTTCAGAGATATTTATGTAGTGACTAAGGTAAAAATATGATATGTCAGTAGACAAAACATAGGCGATCATTTCGAGATTGGCTTTTATTTTGTTCGGTGTAATGAGATTTGAATAACTATTTAAAATTAGACGTAAACAGAGAAATGTATCGCATATACATACCACAGTTCTTACTGTTTGCACATGCGCAGTTTGTGGTTTTCGAGCATGCACGGAAATACTAAAATTGCGATTATAATAATCCCTTTCTTTTTATTTTGATATGATTTTAATGTATAAAAACCCTCCCCAATAAATGCTATAGAAAATGGTATGAATATCTCCAATATCCGTTAACTATTTCTCGAGTTTTTGTGGTTCCAACAAACAGACGCTTTCAGGAGACTTCATTTAATACTAAGTATAAATATTGGGATATTTTAAACAATAAATTCAAAGTTGTGAAGCCTATAGTATCTGCAACAATTTTTCGATATCTAGCTATACTGCGAATTAGTTTATTGTTATTATTATTATTGCATCAGTGTTTCTCTATTATTCCATCATTACTATTTATAGTTCATTTTCTGTATTAATTTTCTAGCTTCCTCTATTCTAACTTTTACTGCCATCAAAATACACTGAAGTGACAAAAGTCATGGGATGACTGTTAATATCGTGTCGGTCCTCCTTTTACCCGGCGAAGTGCAGCAACTCGACGGGTCATGGAGTCCACGAGTCGTTGGAAGACCTCTGCAGGAATATTGAGCCATGCTGTCTGTACAGACGTCCATAATTGTGAAAGTGTGGATGGTGCAGTTTGGGCACGAACGGACCTTTCGATGATGTCCCATAAATGCTCGATGGGATTCATATCGGGCGATCTAGGTGGCCAGATCATGCGCTGGAATTGTCCGGAATGTTCTTAAAACCAATCGCGAACAGTTCTGGCCCGGTGACATGGCGCATTGTCATCCATAAAATTCCATTGTCATCCATGGCCCATTATCATGCAAGTCCATGAATGGCTGCAAGGGATCTGCAAGCAGCTGAACATAACCATTTGAAGTCAATGATCGGTTCAGTTGTACCAGAGGACCGAGTCCATGCCATGTAAAAACAGCCCACACCATTATGCAGCCACCACCAGCTTGAATGGTGCCTTGCTGACAGTTTGGGTCCATGGCTTCGTGGGGTCTGCGCCACACTCGAACTCTACCATCAGCTCGTAACAACTGAAATCGTGACTCATCTGACCACGCCACGGTTTTCCACTGGTCTAGGGACCAGTCGATATGCTCATGAGCCCAGGAGAGTCGCTGCAAGCGATGTCGTTCTGTCAGTAAAGGCACTCGAGTCGGTCTTCTGCTGTCATAGACCAAGGAAGACAAATTTCGCCGCACAGTCCTATCGGGCACGTCCCTCGTATGTCCCACATTGATTCCTGCAGTTATTTGACAAAGTGTTGCGTGTTCATTAACATTGACCATTCTACACAGACGTCGGCAGTCTCGGTCGTTAAGTGCAGGTGGTCGCCCACTGCGCTGTCCATGATGGGAGGGGATGCCTGAAATTTCATACTCTCGGCACTCTATTGGAACTGTGGATCTAGGAATGTTGATTTCACTAACGATATCCGCAATGGAATGACCCATGCGTCTAGCTCCAA